>PYAF01003482.1:1206546-1220085 GCA_007407185.1 Glycine tomentella | reverse complement strand
TCCACCAGGAGGCAGCCTAGGTGCACCAGTAACAAATTGACAGAAGGCACGCTGCTGCTCTGGTGTGAATTCTCCCATAATTTCGAGTAACTGAAAATAGCATCATACAGGTTCAGCATCAAATATAACAAACGTAAATTTCCAAAAACACAATTGTCCTTCTACAGGAAAAAAAAAAAAAAAAAAAAAAAAAAAAAAAAAAAAAAAAAAAAAAAAAAAAAAAAAAAAAAAAAAAAAAAAAAAAAAAAAAAAAAAAAAAAAAAAAAAAAAAAAAAAAAAAACATACATTAACTATGGCAGGGCTCTTGGCAGTATAACCATGGTCAAATTTTATATGATCAGCTAGTGTCTCAGTCTGCAGAAAAGAAAAAAAAAAATTATAACTACATTATCCATGGTGACATCTAAAATATTTTTGTAAGCAGCAGTAATACTTTTGTATAAAAAAGAATACCTTCCACAATTCTCTCCGGCCACAAAGCAAGTAATCCAGTTCTTGGGGAGAAAAAATTTGTAAAGATGAGATGTCAAAAACCTGAATTGACAAGAACAAGTGACAAATGTTTAGTTTTTGGACTCAAGCAAATGAACAAATTGTCCAACTAGTTGTTCCAAGTTCCAACTATTGCCCAGCCCATCTCTTCCATATAAGTGAGGCTAGTAGCTCATTTCACTTGTAAAATTTTGACATTAAATAACTGAATATTTGACATCAATGTAAAAAAAATGTGTATTTTCTAACTTCCATTCTTGATGTGCAGGGGAAGGGGGATACGAGGTTGGTAGCTCTCAAACTATATGGCACCTTAGATTGGGCCATCCTAATGCTAATGTACTAAGGCTTGTGCTTAATCATTGTAATATACCCATAGTTTATAAAACTATGTTCGAATTCTGTGCTGCTTGTTGTGTTGGTAAGTCACATACACTACCATCTTCTCTATCTCAAACTGAATAGTTTGCTCCTCTTGAACTTATATACAGTGATTTGTGGGGACCATCTCATATTTCATCCTCAAATGGCTTCTCTTATTATATCAGCTTTCTTGATGCCTATTCTAAGTTCACTTGGATTTATTTTCGTAAAAATAAATCAGAAACTTTTTCTATTTTTCAGCAATTTAAAACCATGGCTGAACTCCAATTTGATACCAAAATTGAGTGTTTAAACAGATTGGGGTGGTGAATTTAGACCTCTTACCTCATTTCTTCAAACCCATGGGATCATTCACTGGCTAATTTTCCCTCACACACATATCAAAATGGTGTTGTGTAAAGAAAACACAGGCATATCGTTGAGTTAGGTCTTACTCTTCTCAAACAAGCTTCTCTCCCTTTAAAATTTTGGGATTTTGCCTTCCAAACAGCTGTTTATTTGATAAACAGACTTTCCACTGTCTCTCTTAAATTTCAAGTTCCTTATACTGTTTTGTTCAACAAGTCACCTAATTACAATTTTTTGAGGAACTTGGATGCTCTTGCTATCCTTTTCTTAGACCCAATAATAAACACAAACTTGATTTCAGGTCACATGAGTGTTTGATCCTTGGTTATTCCACTTCTCACAAAGGCTACAAGTGTCTCTCTCCTAATGGCAAATTATATGTTTCCAAAGATGTTATCTTCAATGAGCTTAAATATCCTTACAATGATCTTTTTCCATCTTTATCCAACTCTGTCACTTCTTCTAAGAGTGAATTTTTACCTACTGCTCATATTCCTCTTGTTTCACCTTCTCCTAATGAACCTACTTCTTCTCAACATGCTGAAACTAATTCCACTTCTGTAGGTGCTGAACCAAATTCTGTTACTAATGAACACTCTAACACTGTTTCTGACTTAAAACAGAAATCCAAGTGAACTGTCCAGTACCTCTTCTTCTGAGTCTCACTATCAGTTCTCCTTCTTCTTCTAATCCTGTTCTTCCGTCAAAATGTCCATCCTATGCAAACCAGATCCAAGTATGGAATTCATCAACCTAGGCTGCATCCTTCCCTGTTTTTGGCACATTGTGATCCTAAGACTGTTAAATGGGCTCTTGCTGACCCTTGATGGTTTGCTTCTATGAAACAAGCGTATGAGGCTCTTCTTAACAATAAAAATTGGATCTTGTTCCTCTTCCCAAAGACAGACAAGCTTTGGGTTGTAAGTGGGTCTTCAGAATTAAGGAGAATGCCGATGGGACAGTCAACAGGTTCAAGGCTAGGTTAATGGCTAAAGGATTTCATCAGGTTGCTGGCTGTGACTTTAATGAAACCTTTTCTCCGGTGATAAGACCTGTTACAATCAGGCTGGTTATCACTCTTGCTCTCACTAATAAATGGGATTTGTTCCAGCTAGATGTCAACAATGCCTTTTTAAATGGTCATCTTGAAGAGACTATCCACATGCAGCAGCCACAAGGCTTTGAAAGTTCCGATAAAACCTTGGTTTGCAAGCTACAAAAAGCATTGTATGGCCTTAAACAGGCCCCAAGACAGTGGTTTGATAGGCTCAAAGGAACTCTTTTACAGCTTGGGTTTGTGGCCAGTAAGTGCGATCCTTTGTTGTTTGTTTACAAAGACAAAGGACACATTATCTACATTCGTTTATGTAGATGATATTATTATTACTGGTACCTCCAATGTTATAATTCAGCTACTCACCACCAAGCTGCATTCCAATTTTTCTCTTAAACAGTTGGAAAACTTTGACTACTTTCTTGGTATAGAAATAAAATCAGTGGCTGATGGGACTATTCTACTGACTCAAAGCAAATATATCATTGATTTGCTTCAGAAAACCAAAATGGCAGAAGCACAGTCTATTTCTTCCCCTATGACTGCTAATTGCAAGTTAACCAAAGCTGACTCGAATTTATTCAGTGATCCATCTCTATATAGGTCTGTTGTTGGTGCTCTTCAATACAAAACCATTACAAGGCCTGAGTTAAGCTATGTTGTGAACAAGGTCTGTCAGTTCATGGCTAATCCTATGAGCTAATTTTTGGGGTTGAATTAGGCTCAAACTCACATTCTAATAATCTAAGATGATATCAGAGCATATCCAAGATTTCATTCAAAGGGTCACCCACCATGTTATCCACGCACCAAGCCCAAAAGTGGTGGGCATAAAGGGGTGTATTGGGAAAAACCCAAGTCCCACATCGGCAAAAGATAAAGCCAAGATAGAGTATATAAGTGACGGGCAACCCTCACCCCTTGAGCTAGCTTTTGGGGTTGAGTTAGGCCCAAACTCACATTCTAAGAATCTAAGAGTAGCAAACATAAGTAAAAGGCAGAAACAAACATTTAGTAATTTCTTAATTGATGCATCCGAGATTCAGGTTATATATACAGTTCACTGCACAAGATATAACCAAAAGTAATAATTTTTAATAGAAAACAATGCCCCTTAAGAATCTAAAAGCTGAAAAATCCATGCTCAATATTATCAAATTAAACCCCAGTCAAGTTTACTTTTCAATAAAATTGTTTGAGAGAAACAAGAAAAGGATTACTAAAAAGAATGAACCATGTGTAAGTAAAAGACAGACAACAATGATATCACAAAACTTTCTAATCACAGTTAAAAAATACATGACATTTTAGATAAGAGCTTACTCAGCATCACCAAACAAGATGCACAGTCATAGACAAAGTTACATGAATTAATTGAGACAACATATAACCTGATTGAACCCTGCTCTAAATGCTTCCATTTGACGCATGATTCCAGTCTTAACTGTTGCGTCAACCACCATGGATATGTACTCCTCTAGATTATTGATGTCAACCTGAAAGTTGGACAGTAAGTTCAAATCAATTTTTATATAACTGAATCAGAACCAAAACAAAAACCTGGTTAAAAAAACAGACTGAATACATACAATGTCATCTCCAGGTTTCAAGATGTATTCTGGATAACCAGGAAGTGTGAAGTCCAAGCAGAGATCTTCTATTGGGGCCCCATGAAAATGCAAATTAGCAAAGGTATCAGTGTAGCTACCACCAATAGATTGTATAAAACATTTCCGGCAAACAAGGGCATTTAACTCTTGCAAGGTTTTCCCAAGTTCCGCATCAATGAAAAGAATGTCATGCAAATCAAGCTCCTGCAATATATCAAAGGCTAAATATATAGAGACTAAAAATCAACCTTAAGATACACGTGAAATCAGACAAGACATCAACATTTCATAACTTACTTGACCAAGAACAAGCTTATAAAATGCCACTGATAATGGTAAATCCAATAGGCGTCCATCTTGAAGAGCTTTAGCCATTATACGGCCTAATAATCGGAAATATTCAATCACTTTGAAAATTTGGGTCCCCTCTGATGCATCAGCATTTGCAGGCCAAGGTCGAGGAAACAGCCCAAGAGAAGCTTGAACAAGTTCTCCATCTCCAACAAAAAAGCCTTCACTACTTTTTATTTTCTTTTCATCATCAATTTCCATTTGATAATTCTCCGAAGAACCTGATCTCCACATTTGAAGTACAACTTTTTGTAAGTCATGACTGAGAAGTGTGTAGAACTCCAGAGTGGGACCCAGACCAGTGCCAACTTCACCAAAATATTCTACTTCAAGTACAGCCTTTTGACTAGAATACAACTCCATCACCTTAGCAGCAGAATCCAAAATGCGATTTCGAGAGACACGAACCTTTTGACGCTGCAATCTCCCAACCCTGACCTCTCTTTCATTTGTTGATCCATGACCATCAGCACCCTGCTGCTGCTGAAGGCGATACAATGCACGAGATAACCCAAAGGCAGTTGAATAAAAATACTGTCGTCGGGTCTCAAAAGGAAACAAAAACGGACACGCTTTAGATAACTGGTAACACCATGAGGGAAGACTCCCACTGCATAAGGCAAGGGCATCTTGTATTTGCCTAGCTAATTTTGGAGTAAGTTTGCTGCTTATAAATTCCTCTGTAGGAACCCTAGCACCACTGGTAAAACTTAGCTCATCTAAATCCAAAATTTTTCCCTCTGCAAAGCTATCAGTAACAACTTGGGCCCTCAAACGTGATGCAAGTTGGTTCAAACCCTCAAGCACCCGCAATAATGCCAATATATTGTATGTAGGATTAGATTTCTCCAGTTCACAGGGCAATTCTCCCTGCAAAATACTATCTAATACAGATGTCTGATGTAGCTTGGCTTCAGAACTAGAATTCAATACAGACCCAGATTTGCCAGATTTTGAAGCATTAGAGGTTGAACCTCCAGGGGGAGTCCTATCTGTCTGGTTCTCTGCCCTCTGATAAGTTATAGTATAAATATCACCCCACAACCTGCTTCCATCACTAGATACATAGTCACTACTGCCAGAAAATCTCTCCTCATCATCTTCATCTAGCACAAGCTGCCTTTGAATTGCCTGATAAATAGTCAAATGCTTATTAAGCTGCTTCCCACCAGCAGTAAATATCAACTTTGGAGGATCATTAGAACTACCAAACAATGGACGCCCTAGTCGATCTCTTCCACCCCTGATACCTCTGCTATTGGCAGATCCAAGTCCAGCCATAGCAGCAGCAGCAAATGACATTGCACCTCTTGAGCTTGAGGTATAGCCACTCCTAAAATCAGCAGAGTCTGATCCCCTGACTGTACCAGCTTTGCTGCTAGAACCTGAGGCAGCATTAGTCTGGCCATCACTAATTGCAGGAGCAACATTACTCTCCTCCACTAAGTCGCCCAATTTCACATCGTGTACTCTGTCAGGTGAACAAACAGGAAGAGAATCATCCCTCAGTACCTGTGCATCAGAAAAAACAAAACAAGCACGAAAATTTTAATAGATACAACTGAATTTAATTATAATGTTCAATCTTGGTTAACAATAATGATGATAGCTAAAATTAAAAATTTGGAAATAAAACACATGGATTGAGCTATTCATCAGAGAGTTGGATAGTTCACAAAAGGTCATAAACTAAAACTTCATTGCATCATTATACCCAGAAAAGAAAAATAGAAAACAGAAATGATAGAAAGACAGCAGCATCTCATTTTTTAAAAATTGTAAACAAGATTGAAGGACACCAGCGCTGGAAGTAAAAAAATAAAGACGCACACAGATTTTAACATATTAAAAGCTGTGTTAAACGTGGAAAAAAAAGGGAGAAAAAAGAAGACAGAAACACAGTAATTACTTAAATGAGATACTCATCACCAAGGAAGTAAGAAAATCCTAGCCAAAGAAGAAGAAACAGTAGATAACATACATCATCATGGTCATCATCTTCATCATCAGAAATATCATCATCTTCAATCACCAATGCCTCATCAATCTCAACAGGGGATATATCCAAATCTTCATCCTACAATGTAGACATTGGAAAATGTCAATAGGAAAATGTCAATAGAAGGGTAAAAAAAGAAAAGGAAAAACAAATGACTAGTATTTAGATACTTCAAGATACTTGGATTAGGTTCATGATTTAGTCCAAAGCATAGCAGGAAAAACAAATGACTAATATTTATACTCTAAAGATGCTTCCAGCGGTTTAACAACCACAAGAACCTAGCTAAACAACATGCATGTAAACACTGCCATAACCAAAAGCTACAAAAAACAAAACAAGATAGTTTCACCTAAATAGAAAAAATATGTAACCCAGCCACAAATAATCTAAAATATTCCCCAATGAGAGTCATACAAACTACAACTTCATGACTGACAAGTTTAATGTTAAAAGAAAATAATCAAAAACTAAGCTAAACTGAAAACAGTAATCGATTTTGACTTTTTGAGTGGTACCATACTAAAAATCCTGACTCATGCACTTAATGAAAGAAGGATGAGGATCAGCATATGCAAATTATCCATCTGATTACATCCAAATACACTATTACTAGCAGCAATGTTCCTTTAATGCAAGACAGATAAGTTACCCTCTCAGTGCTAGCTCTGCCTCAATTTTTTAGTAACTCAACACTTTCGCAGGGAAATATTACAACAGCTTAATTTTAATGTATTTAAAGAAAACAATGGCGCAAAAAAGCAACTGTTCAACATAATCAAAAGAACACCTAGGCAGTGTTTCTCATATAAGAGATGATATCTTAGATAGATAATTATAATCAAAAACCATTTATAAAACTAAATGGCAGAGGTAAAACATTTTAAGGATCTACAGACAACAAAATCCAGCCAGCGTGACCAAAATTACAGATACAGAGAAATTTAAGATGTCTTTTCAAGCTTGCAATGAAAAATGTAATAATGCATCTTTACATCTTATATTGGCATTATTAAGTATTCTCCTCATATTTCACTTTATAAGCCAACATGAAAACAGAGCATTCATAGTCAGGTCATACATAGCCAGAAGGAAGTTATAAATTAACAGAAGAAAAAAGTTGAAGCATTGTAAAGTCATCGCTAGGATTTCACAGTATAAGATAGAACACCAAATGATAAAGTAATAAAATATAGCGTCTTGCTAACCAGTGCCTGGCAATGCTTAAGGAATAAAAAGAGAAAAGTTTTTTTTTTTTTGGAAATCATAGGAGGAATGCATTTTTACGCATCCCCCTTTTTACTTCCTCAACCAGCGCCCTAGCATTTACCTAAAATATATAGAACACTGAAATCACACAATACAGCAATACACTTGCTGTCCCAGGGACAAAAGTCTCCTATCACATACAAATACAGCAATAAACTTGTTGTCCTAGAGACTAAAGTCTCCTATCACATACAGAAACAGCACTTCCTGTCCCAGAGACAGAAGTCTCCTACAGAGGGCCTGTTTGGATGTTAGCTTCTGTAGAAGCACTTTTGGAAGAGAAAAGTAAGAAGAAAAAAATGAAATGAGTTTTTTCATAAGCTAAAATAAGTATTCCATTAGCTAATTTGTAGATGTCATCTCATCTTTTAGAGAAGCTACATTGGTGAGCTTCTACAAATTAGCTAATGGAGAACTTATTTTTACTTATGGAGAAGCTCATCTCATCTTTTTGCTCTTATTTTCTTCTTCTACAAGTGCTTCTAGAGAAGCTTATCCAAACAGGCCCAGAGTATTCTCTGTCCACAAACTTAAAAATAACTTTACACTGCCTAATTACACCACATACTAACAGACATATACTCCTAATACATAACTACCAGCAGTTATTTTCTACACATAACCACCACCCTGCAGTTTCTAATACAGTACTGTTTTCTAAGACAGTTATTTGAGTTTCTAACACAGAATTGATTTCTAAAGCAGTTATTTTCTACAGATAACTGTCATAACTGCCCCTAAGTCGGTTTCCATCAGTGTACCTCAGAAGTAGAGTCACCGTTTACAGGCTTTATTTGAGCATCTTTATCAAGAGCTGCTCTTCTGCGAGTAGCATTTCTGGTCTGAGGTCCTCTTGCCTCCTCTTGTGCAGGCTTTAATACAGCTTTTCCCTTACCCTTGGAAGAGCTTGTGCTTTTATCTTGAGTTATTTCCTTTCTAGATGTATCATCTATATTAACAGATGATCTAGATCTAGTAGAACGGCGATGGGTAGTAGGAGAGGATACACCAGCTCCTGTAGGAGTTGTCCCAGATTCAGGATTCCCAGCAGGTACAGTGGACTTCTGACCAGATTCACTTCGTTGGATACGAGGCCAAACAAATTCCTCAATTGCAGCTAAACTTGCTAATGGATCAACCAGTACAACATTGGATGAATAATCCCTAAGTGACCTTTCACCCTGGGCTCGACAAAGCCGCAACTTGAAGGGCTGAGATAATGCACTTAGTCCAGAGGAGAGGCGTGCACTCCCACTAGATGACCTAGATGAATGACTCAGCACAACAGGGAAATGCTCCAAGGAGGACAAGGCATTTTGAAGCTTCTGGACCAAGACAGTCATAGGAGCCACAGTCCCATCTTCAGTAGTAGAAGGTAGTGCAACAGCTATAAATAACTTAAACCTTGTAAGTGCTTGTTGGCGAAGCTTGGGAAGGTGGGTTTCTAATGGTCGATCTTTAGAGAAATACCCACAAGAAAAATAATTCAACAGAGCTGCAACAACACCACTACCAATGAATTCAAAAGTAGATACCCCATCTCCTTTGCCAAGTTCCTTTAGCATGTCAGCTATGATCCCAATTAAATACTCTTCCAGACCAAATCCAGAAGTTTTAGATTTCCCCTTTCCATTAGTCCTTTGTTCATCAGCACCAGCATTTAACTTCATGCAAAGATTTTTCAGATGCAAAAGATCATCAGTAATACCCACTTCAGCAGCCCCAGGATCTGAAGGAAAGTACTTATCTTTAAAAGCTTTGGCAGCTGTACTAACAGATAACCGAATACTGGAATTTACTGTTCGCATATCCACAGAATTTGGAGGTGAACCAACATTTACTGAAACTGGAGTTTTCAAATCGTCCAAAGGATTTCCGTCAGGATTGGAATTCCCACTGCGTCGCCGATAACGCCTAGAGCGAGATGATGCTCCAGATATAGAATCATTATCCTTATCGGCAGAAGATGCCTGTGTAGAGATATTGGTTGAATTTCCAGTTAAAATAAGTTGGTCCACTGCATGCACAACACCTTCTCTAATGAACATCTTGGAGAATGTCCCAGGAAGCTTTTCCATAAGAATTTCAGCAATTTTCAAGGCAGGAAGCAAAACATGTGGATCTTTCCATGCTAGGACGCCAGCTAAGAAACTTTATAATCAAAGCAACAATGCATAAATTTCTAAACCCATAAAATCAGTGAGGGTATCAAGCAATATCAACCCAATTAAATTTCTACATACCTTGATATATTTGTCACACTCAACAAAGACTGGATCATCTCTGCTGTGCTGAAATACATCAATTTTCCAATGACAGAAAGGCATTTGCGCCGAACAGGACCATTGACACTAGAACCATATATCTATATCAAAAGCAAGCCAATACCATCAATTAACCAAAGAAGAGAAACAAGGAAGCAAATGAGCAATTTATCAGAACATTTTTTTCAATTTAACAAATATTATCAAGCAAAGTTTAAGCAATTGATCAATGCACAAATGTCAACCTGTATTAAAACTGGGAGGAGATCCATCGCAAATTGCTTAAGTAGTTCAGGCTGATCATTTAATAGTTTCTCACGAGCCGATATCTCAGGAACATTTCCATTTGCCTCTTCTTGTTTCCCAGAGCTACCAGCAGGAGACTTCTTTACAATGGGCCCTTTCAAAAACATGTTGCAGATGATAGGGAGAGAAATTGTTCCATGTGGCAATGGAGGCAGAAGCTCATTCGCGAGGTTTACAATCTCAAATATCTATATATTTGAAACAGAGAATTAGAATAATGATGGATTTAAGGTCAGTGTCTGTTAAATGAACATTATGAGATAAAACTACACATGAATGACCAAAAGAAAAGTTCTGATGTTATACTGTACCTGTTCTGGTGGCCTACTTAATGCAGGAGAAACAGAGGCCTTAGAAGAAACTCCAGAACCAGATAGAATATCTTTAAGAATACCACTAATTCCAAGAAGTAGTAAGGTTTTAGCACCAAGAGGAGATCCACTCGCACAAGTTGAAAGAAGTCGGATTAAACCCTGCATATGCCCAAGTCAAGGACCAAACTATAGGCAAAATGCATTTGACTAAAAGTAAAAATTGCACTTACAGTATATGTCGGCGTGCTGAGAGAAGCCTGACCACCCCCAGAACTGCTGTTAGAAATGAGGGAGGCAGCTTGTGTTACAAGTCCATGGTGGCACAGTTCATCTAATTTGTCTGGAGATGACGCAAAAGCTTCAGCTATTCGAGTCAAACAAACAGAGGCATGCTCCAGAACCTACAAAAATTGAAAATGCATAAGGTGAAGCTATAGATAAATATTTTATACCATGGGATATAGGGATCAAATTTTCCTCCTCTCAAGATAAACTTCCTTAAAAGGCAAATTTATGGATGCGAAAGGAAAAATACAGTTTCCATTATGTGACAAGACTTGCAACAAAACATGACCTTACCTTGGAATCATGGTACTGAAGAAGGTTTGTCAGAAGAGGAACAGCTTCCATCACAAAATCAGCTGCATCTGAAGGAAGCTTCTTGCACATATTTGCAGCAGTGGACAATGCAACCCGCTGAAACAAAGAATAATGTCAACATACACTTGCTCACTAATGGCAACTGTGGCCAAATGATTTATGACTGTCCAAAAGGACCAAAACTACAATCATCCTCTAAATGTAGGTACTTCACTGACAATTTACCTGAACTCCTGTTGAAAAGAAGTCCAAATAAGAAAGCACGGCCATAAGAGCACCTGCTCGTAGGCAGGCAGTGGGATGCTCCTGAGATATCTTCTTCAGAGCTTGAAGGGACTGTTCATGCCATCAAATACAGTAATCGAACTATAAGAATTTCATTTTCAAAATGCCAAGTCTTAGATTAAAAAAAAATGCATAATTCTTCTACAACTGAAAATTTGACCCAGAAACATTGGAATATATATAGTTTTAAAAACAATTAGGCAGCACCAGGGTTCAACACTGAAACACAAATATTCGTTTTATAACTTTCTAGCACCATTTTCATTAATTCCACAATAGTCATGAACCAAGGAACAACCTGCTCAGCCAGGTCCATGTATTCTATGGTGAGCAACCTCGCACAAAAGATTGACACTGCACCATAATGCACAACAGCAGCACAAGATGAAGGGAGCACATCGCAGAGATGGGTCAATGCTCTGGCAGCAAGAAGCATGATGTCAGGGTTGCTCTCGTGATTCAACAACCCCACAAGCACGGGAACAAACGAATCAACAGAGAATGTACTGAGTGACTCTTCAGTCCCAATCGAAAGCATCTCACAGAGCTGCGTCAATGCTTCAACCTGCCGCCCTTCTTCGCCATCCGCCCGCAATCCAAAGAGGATCTTTTTCAGCCTCCCACTCTGGTGAGAGGAAGACGCAGAACCCATAGCCGATGATGGAAGCAGATCATCCAAACCAGCACCAAGTTTCCGAAGAAGCCCCTGAAGTGCACTACTCGCAGAGGTCAAGTTTTGATGCAAAATCCCCACACCGCCTTCGCTGTCATTGTCAACATCGTCTCCGCCACCATCCAAGTTCAATGCTAGCCCTCTGTCCGCATCCCTGTCCTTAATCCTAACATCATGCTCTTTCTCCTTCCCCTTGTCGGAGTTGTCTTTGTTCCGGCGATCGCGGCGGGAGCCAGAGGATTCATTGGCAGAGTCCATGGGAGGAGGATTCTTAGGGGGCAAGGGTTCCTTAGTCCTGGATGCACGGGAGCGAGTGTTCACTGAAGAAACGGAGGCGGCGGCAGCGGCGGCGGCGGCGGCGGAAGCGGAGGAAGAAGAAGAGAGACGTGCACGCTTGCTGGAACGAGTGGTGGGACCAGAGGAAGGGGATGAAGGGGCAGCTGAGGAAGCCTCCGCCCGCTTCCGGCTCCGAGTTTCCATACAAAATCCACCCAACCCGCAATCTATCAACTCGCTCGCCACCGAGCGCCAATCACGCTACCATGGATCCAATCTTTGTGATGAGTTCAATGAATCGGGTCCGCAATTCGAAACCCTAGAAATTGGAGATAAGGGGATTTTACGTATTTCGAACGAGGCGTTGAGTGAGAATTGTAAGGAGTGTAATCATCAATAGCGATGAGGATTAAGGGGTAAACAACGACAGGGGGGCCTGAAAACCCTAAGCCGGGGAAAGGGGTAAGGAGGAAGAAGAAGAAAGAAATGGAGGAATAAAGGGACAGAACAAAACAAGGCTTTTACATGTAACTTTCTTTGCCTTTTTTTATTATTGAAAATTAAAATTTTAGTCGATGGATTTCGTCATTTTCGTTCATCAAACGGAACTGAACTAGCTACGCTCCTCGGTGGCACTGTCGCAGTGTGGCGCGTACGTATCGATCCCTCGACGCCGTCGTTTCAATAGACACCAGCATTTTATTAATATACGTTACACTTGCACAATAAAATAAAATTAAATTATAATTGATTTAAATATAAGGTATTTATTAAATTGCTTGTCTTTATATTTGATAGAAAATGTATTATAATACAAATTTTAGATAAAATATAAGACTAAAACTAGGAATGTAAATGTTCGGATTGAGTTTAGTTTAATCTAATTTACAATTAACCCAATTAGGTTGAGTTGGATTTTTTTTTTGTACTATCCAATTCAACCTGATTTTAATTGGGTTGGATTAGATAATTAGATTGAGTAATTAAAAAAATATTTTTTGGTAATTTTCTAAAAATAGAAAATGTATTGCCAATGATAAATCAAAACATTATTTCTTCAATTTTTCTATAACTACTTTAAATAAATACTTCCAAATCAGCTTTGTTTCAATAATTTTAGCTCTTAATTCCTATAAGTCAGTAGCAATACTTATAACACACAAACCAATAATTCTCAAAATACTCAAAAAATGAAACAATAATCATGTAATGTTTATACACAAATTTTAATTTAATTTTTTTGATAAAAGTATATTTTAAACACTTGTAATTTTTTATTTATAAAATAACCAAAAAATAAAAGAACTATATAA
>PYAF01003482.1:1137479-1206446 GCA_007407185.1 Glycine tomentella | reverse complement strand
AGTCATATATAATAAAAATGTAAAAATGAGAAAATTCTACCATATACAAAAAAAAAGAAAAAAAAATTAAATTTTACCTTAAACATAAAAGATTTTTTAAAAAGAAATTTAATAAATGTTAAAGGATAAGAAATAAATAAATATAAAAAACTAGAAGTTATTATTTTTGAAAATTATTTGAAATAGTATCTTAAAAAATGTTAAAAGCTATTAAAAGAATTTGTCTATCTATTAATTAGTTAAATAATTTTTTAGCTAATAAAAACCTAAAAATTAATTGAACTATTTTATCAAACATGTTAGTTCATGACATTTTAATATATATATATATATATATATATAGAGAGAGAGAGAGAGAGAGAGAAACGAAGATTGGTGAAAAAAAAATATGATAAGAGACTGCATAAAAACGGTCACATGCATGCACAGGAATAGACTCTTTAGAAACGGAGAACATAACAACACTAATACGAAACACGTCCCAGTGTACCCTAGTTGCCTATATATCAGGCCTTCCCACTAAGAGCGCTCATTTTTTTCCAGGTTCTAGATTTACAAGTTTTCCTTTTGCCTCGTATTACTTTGAAGCCTTTGGTTCCTATCTTTCCTTGCTTTGCAAATATATATGTCTCTCATGGAAAAGGTTGGTGATTGTTGGGTGTATTACTTCCCCCACCTACTTTGCATGCTCACTTGAACATGTAATGAAAGACAGGAGTGGAGTACTCGATAGTGTTATTCAAATGAAACAATCAAGATATTCATAACACATAGATTGCAATTATCAAAATATCATTCAAATGTTACATTATGAATTTATGAGTGAGTTTAATCAAATAATTGAAAAATCCATAACATAAATTGTAATTGTCAATCAAATGTATTCTCTTTTTAACATTGATCTCGCTGGAATTCAATTGAACATTACCAAAACCAACCAAAACAACACAAAAAATCTCTATGAACAATAATAAAAATAGAATGAGTCTGTAACATCCCGTATGCATCTGGTTCATTAATATTCAATTATGGTCGTTAAGCGTAATAATTAATTAAAGCTAATTAATACGGAAGCAATTAACAAAATGACGTCATCAAACGTCATCAATAATATCATCTTTACCTTATGTATGGAAAACTCTCAATCTATAGCCCTAGAGGACTCATTCAGGCATATACAGATATATAAACAATGGATGTACAAAACCAGAAGGTATCAAATACCCAGTCTTCTCTCAACATACATCAAAACCACCACTATGGTTATACAAAAGAATAGGCACCCTGTGCCATGATTTCACAGATCACATCCTCACAAAAGGGCACAAAATATACAACGTCTGTACATCACAATCCATACAGGATTCAAACATATGTGTACATGCACACCTTCCCTCGCAGGGGTACAAAATACATCATAAACATAAACAGTGAGCCACAGTGCTCTCAAAATACTGCCAAGCAGCTATACAATGCCTATCCCTACTGAGGCCTACCGCCCTGGGACCCATCATTTCTACCAGATGCATCACCTGCAAAAACATAATTCCCACACACGGGATGTGATACAATCTCAGTAAGCTCATGGTTCTTGGAGGCTTCTCCTCCCCCTTGTTCACTTCCATGATACACAACATCAAAGGCATCACAACATCAGGCCTACTGGCCCTCACAACAACACATAAACGTTCTCTAGCTCTAATGTATATCTACGGTACTACGTCCGCCAAAGATGCATCATCATCAGTATCGGGACTCTCAGTCCCCAGTGTGAGACCAAAACTCACACCCGTGTCATCCCATCGGGAACTACCCATTTACACATGGATGCACATATATGGCACCTCTGAGAATAGGCTTCAACCGTGACGGGACCACCTATCTCTGGTGTTAAGGGATCATACACCATTTACGTGAGCAAATCGACTAGGAGTTACACTCTACTCCTAGGAAGATCTATATTTATCTAACTGACCAGAAGATCTATCCGAAGGGCAACCATACACAAGCACAGAAACAAGCATATATGTTATCATGAGGAAAGTTGTAACATCCAATTCAATACATATGAATCATGTATGCAACCATCACTCCCTTGGAGTATGGTGGAACTCAGGCAATGGGAAACACTCCCAAGAACAAAAACCTTACTTGACAACACAGTGCTCTGCTGTCCAATCCCTAAACTGTGGTCTCCACCACTGACACCCTCGGTGTCACGCTCTACACAAAGACACACAAGTAATCAACAACGGTTCTCAACCGTTAGAACGAAAAGAAACACTATTCTTTTCCATTTAACCTCTTATTCCTCTAATTTAAGTTATAAGAACTAGTCACCTAATTGGTGACTTACAGACCCCAACAGGATCTATCTCGACCTAACCCAAGACACTAGAGTCTCCTTAAGACTCTACATCAACCAATTCAAAGAGTTAACACCCTAAACATACCACATTTCAATGATTATCAAAATTGGCTAAAACGGTTACTTCAACACATTTTCACCGTTTATATAACCTCCTAAGCACATATTGTAAAAACACTAAGGCTTATACATAGTACAACGTCATCAATTTAACCAGCATTCATCCTATTCATACATTTCTCCGCGCCAAATTCCATAGAAAAATGGTCTTCTGGTGCTACTAGCGTCAGATCTAGTACTAATCGCGTCACTTTCCAGATGCCAGACCCAATTTTTTTTTTTTTTTTAGAAAACTTGGATCATTATAGAATCTCATTAGAATAATCAATGAAGTAAAATTAGTGGTTGGAGAAAAGCAATTTGTGGTTGAGATGAAGGGAAAGTGGTTAGAGTTCATTAATCTTTGATAAAAAAATATTTTTAACGATTAATTATTTTTAACTAATTTATAATAAATTTAATAATTTTACTAATCACAATTATTCATTAGCAATTTAACGAATTAATTAAAATTCTATCTTTTTTAAAAAGATGAAATATCTCAATTAAATTTTGAAAAGATCAACTAAGAGATCAAAAATGCATTTTAATATTAAAATTATTATCATAAGTTGCAATCACGTCCATACATAGGTTAATGCTTTGAATAAACGCTAATTTTAATATCAAAGCTATGGATTAATAACTGGATGACTGGACCCATGACACATCTTCCCTTTCTTTCTCCAACTACTTACTATATTGTCAACCGATCAAAGTGTTGAATCATAGTTGCAAACTTGCAATAGCTTTCAGTAAAAAAAAGAAAGAAATTAGTCTCTCGCTTCTTCTTTTTCAATCTGTTTTCTCTGTCTTATTTGATCTCCTGGTAAACAGTGTTAAAGATAAATTGCCCACCTGTGACATGTAACTCTTTGTCTTATTTTACATGGAAACTAGCCAGGTGTCGTGTATCCGCCTGGAGGCATTGGCAATCACGGTCACCAACAGGTGTCTGGCTGAAACCCATGCCGACAGCTTTCCCTGCACGCCACGTGTATAATTACTACATTTATTATTTATTATTATTATTAAGATTATTCCATGCACCAAACAGCGACTGTTTTAATTATTTATTTATTTATAGTAATTTTATCCAGTTTGTGAGAAGAAGGATAAATGTGATCTAAATATTTTTTATATTTTTTATGGACGCCTTGCTTTCTGCATCCGTCTCTCGCCGTTCAATTGCGTCGCTTTTGGTCTTCGACCGTTTCAATAACTTGCCCCCACCTCTACTATAAGGACAAAAACTTTTTAACGATTTTTTCCTCACTTTTTTCTTCTTCTTTAAAATAATCGATCTCTTGAAAAAAAATTAAAAAAATAACACCAAACTGAGTAGAGGAATGGTGTAGTAGTGGAGAGAATTCGCGATCTCGAATAGGGTTTAGCTGAAAGATCGAGTTGAAATGGGTTTCTTTGGTACCATTTTGGGGTTTTTGGGATTTGGGGTTGGGATTTCGATTGGTCTCGTGTCTGGGTACTTTCTCTTCATCTACTTCCAACTCACCAATGTTGAGGTATGTATGTGTGTGTAGCAGCTATATGCAGCATATGATTCTTTAATCATTGTTGTCTTTGTATTTGACTTCAATAACTGTTATTGTGGCTTGGCAGGATCCTGTAATCAAGCCATTGTCGGAGCAAGAGCAGGAGACTCTGCAACGAATGTTTCCAGAGATTCCTCTTTGGATAAAAAATCCGGATTTTGATCGGGTAATCTACTAGTACTACCCGATTATTGCTTCGTTTTTTCTTCTTCTTGTTTTTGGCTTTAGGATTTGACTACTGAACTTATCTGTTTGATTTTTTTGTCAAGCTTGATTGGCTGAACAAGTTTGTAGAATATATGTGGCCGTATCTTGATAAGGTTTGTAGTTTTGATATACTTTAACTCTTCGAGATTAACACCTACTAGGCCTGTGATTCACCTTGTTTCTAAGCTTGTTTGACTATAGAGATTTTTTAAAATTTATTTAGGCAATTTGCAAGACTGCGAAGAACATTGCAAAACCGATAATTGCTCAGCAGATTCCTAAATACAAAATTGATTCTGTTGAGTTTGAAACACTCACATTGGGGTCACTGCCGCCAACATTTCAAGGTTAGTAGATCTGGATAAGAACCTTTTAGTTACCTGCGCAGATACTTAGGGTATTGCCAATGTTTTGAGAACAGTGTTAGCTATTTTCACCGAGTTTCTATTCTGTTGTTTACGAAGGGATAAATATTGGATGTGGATTTTCTGCAGTCAGTGAGAGACAGAGTTTTGAATCTTAACCTTTAATTTTATTTTTTAACCATATAAAATTAATACAATATTAGAACAAAAAAAAAAAGCCATTAGATCATGACTGCTCCCTTGACTGTGTGAAATGTGACTCAGATAATCTAGGTCCATAAATATCGCTATTTTAAGACATTGCCTGTGATACCAAAGATAATGCCTTTTTGGGATATGAAACAGAGTTAGAGAAAGAGTAACCAGCATTTACACACAAAATCTTCTTATATGGCTTGTTGGTCTTGAATCAATACTTTCTATTAAATTCAAGGTTTGAAATTTAGATTGCACTTTCCTTGAACTTGAACTAACAAGTTGGAGGCCAGTTTCTGGTTAGAACTTGAAGAAAAGTCGATGTATTATATAATGCATTTCCTCATAAGATCCCCTGTTGCGTTTTACTTGTTATGTATGAGTCAGTTGTTATAGTCTTAAAGATTACTCTTTCATGTCTTGATCTTTACAATAAAGGATTATTTGACTTGTTTCTATGCTATTCTACGTTATAATTGATCTATGTCATGATAACTTATTTGTTATGTCATATAATATGAACATTCTTAACACTTTTGTTAAATCACATTCATAGGGATGAAAGTTTATGTGACTGATGAGAAGGAGTTAATTATGGAGCCTTCTGTAAAATGGGCTGGAAATCCTAATGTCACTGTTTCTGTTAAGGCATTTGGGTTGAAAGCAACTGTGCAGGTAACTTTATTGTGTTTTTGTGCGTGTTTGTAGAGAGGGGATAGATAGCTTTTTTCCCCTTCCCACTAAGAGCTCTTATTTCTCCAGGTTGTGGATTTACAAGTTTTCCTCTTGCCTCGCATTACTTTGAAGC
Source organism: Glycine tomentella (assembly GCA_007407185.1). NCBI lineage: Eukaryota > Viridiplantae > Streptophyta > Magnoliopsida > Fabales > Fabaceae > Glycine > Glycine tomentella. Next base: position 1,200,851 of record PYAF01003482.1, on the reverse strand, counting down.
CTTTGGTTCCTAGCTTTCCGTGCTTTGCCAACATATACGTCTCTCTCATGGAAAAGGTTGGTGATTGTTGGGTGTATTACTTCCCCCCACCTACTTGCATGCCCCCTTGAACATGTAATGAAAGACACAAGTATATTTGATAGTGTTGTCATGGAGTGGTTTTAGTTGGAATTAGCGTTGATAGAAACCCCTTACTGGATGATTGGATATTCTGTTCTTATTGGGAAAGAGGAGCTGGGATTGGTCTTTCATTCTGACTTACTTATGAGCAAATATAATGCATGGTGTTCCTATTGAAAATGCCTAAATTTAGTTTATATTTTTGTCTTTTGTTGCATGTACATTTGATTGCTATGTCCCCATAAAGTCTTGAAAGTTTTAAGAATGTAGTTTTCCAGATCAGTAATTGTTTTTACTTTTAGGAAAACTTGACATGTATTAATGATTACTAACTTCTGGAAATCACAATCACATCTCCCTTTTCTGACGTAACCTAAATGAAATAAATAACCTTTGCACTTGACTTGTTTATAATTAAAAAGATTCACCATAGTCATTGATATTTGTTAGATGAGAGAACCAGAAAATGAATTCATTGAAAATTTGTGAATGATTACACAATGATTGCTATATATACATAAACTTGGAACTAACTAACTTCTATCAAATTAACTGAAATAACTACTATTACAATTACTTTAACTAACTCTAATACCCCCCCTCAAGTTGGAGAATAAATGTTTATAATTCCCAACTTGCGGATGAATCCATGGAAAGCTGCAGTAGGCAGAGCCTTGGTAAACACATAAGCTACTTGATGTTGAGTCTTGACATGAATCAATGTAAGTAGTTGTTTCTGAACTAGTTCACGGATGAAGTGGCAATCAATATCAATATGTTTATTCCTCTCATGATGGGAAGGATTAGAGGCCAAGTGAATTGCAGACTTATTATCGCAGAAGAGCATGGCTGTGTCAACAGAAACCTCAAAGTGTTTTAGCAATCGCTGTAACCAAATCACTTCAATTGCTATCGAGGATAAGGCACGATACTCTAACTCAACTGAGGATTTTGAAAGAGCGCCTTGTGGGGTGGAACTGCTGACCAGAAGAAGTTGCTTGGGTGAGATGGGATTTGGTTTGCCAACCGAAGGAGAATGGGGGTCTGGGAATTAGGGACTTAGTGAAGTTCAATCATGCTTTCCTTGGTAAATGGCGATGTAATTTGTTTCACCACCAAGATGAACTGCGGACACAAGTTCTAGAGTCAAAATACGAAGGTTGGAGGGAGAAGTACCCAAGAAGGAGATTTATGCCTCATCTGTAATTCGAATGAGGAGGGGGGATATTTTAAGGAAGGGATCAGATGGAATTTGGGATGTGGTTCAAAGGTGTTATTTTGGGAAGATGGCTGGAAGGAGGGTGGAGTGTCCCTGAAGGAGAAGTACCCAAGATCATACCATATATCTCTACAAAAACAACATTATATTCAACAAATGGGAATAACATCACAAGCAGGTTGGGAATGGCAGCTCCGGTGGAGAAGGCTATTTAAGGAGGGAGAAGTATAAATAGCTCTAAAATTCTTAGAGGATATACAGGGTTTGCAAATGCAAGTACAACAACATGACACTTGGAGGTGCGTGGGCGATGTGAGCGGGAAATATAAAGTGGGGAGTGCTTACAGGTTACTTAATAGGGAGCTGTCAATTCAGTACCAGGATGAGGTGTTCAAGGCTTTATGGAAACTAAAAATCCCTAGCAAAGCTTCATGTTTTGCTTGGAGACTGATTAGGGACCGACTTCCTACCATGAAGAATCTTAGTAGAAGGAATATGGAAATAAATGCTGTCAGTTGCCCTTTTTGTAGGAGTCATGTTGAGGATGCGTCTCATTTATTCTTCAGCTATGCTAGGATTATGCCGTTATGGTGGGAATCGATGTCGTGGATAAACATAGTGGGGTGTCTTCGGTTATTCCTAAAGAACACTTTTGTCAACATTCCTACTGCTACATCAATGGACTCAAAATTCAGAGATGGCAGACCTGGTGGATAGCTATGACTTGGTGCATATGACATCATAGGAATAGAATTGTCTTCCATAATGACAGTTTCAATGGTCAAAAAGTGATGGAGGATGCACTACTCTTCTGCTGGACCTGGCTAACAAATATGGAGACTGGATTTGACATCCCCTTTTCACTATTTGTCTAGTAATATTAGGGATGGATTCGGTATTCAGGGGAGGGATTAGCATAGAGTTCTCTCCTTGCTGGTTTGGGTGTGAGCCTAGTCCTCAGCCAGTTCTCTGGCACCCTAATTGATGTGGGTTTTCATGTATTAGGTTGTCATAGTTTTGTGCTGTGGTTAGGTTGTATATATATATATATATATATATATATATATATATATATCAGTACTACTAGTACTCTTTTATATCTTATATATATATGTGTGTATATATATATATATATATATATTTATTTTTGCTGATAAAAAAAAACCTTTCAGCTTTGGTCGACAAGGGGATCATGTTTAAATATCTTGCTTTCCTACCATATTAGTAGTTTAGCAACTTCAAATATAATTTTGATTTTGGGTGGGTTTCTTCCATATGCAACTGTAGGTATGTTTTTGTTGATGCTTATGTTGATGATATCTGGAGTTATTATTGCATTTTATGATATGCTTGATGATGTTGAAATTCTAACATTTTTTCAACCTGCTTAAGCATAATTAAATTGTTATTTGATTTTATTTTGAATGTTTGAGGAAATTTGGTAATGTTTTATTCCTGCCCAAAATTGATATCAACTTGTGATTATTTTATATACGGTACTTATCTTCTTTCTGTTTTTGGTGTACATTATCTTGCAGCCACATGTTGACTTTGGGCTAAAGCTCATAGGGGCTGATCTTATGTCTATTCCAGGAGTCTATAGGATTGTTCAGGTATAAGATGGTATCTTCTTTATCTGTCTGTTCGCTCCCTCTCTTTTCTCCTATCTTAATGTTTAATGTTTGAGGTCTGAAGTTGCTTACACTCTTCTTCCATTCATTAAGCCAGAGTTGCCACCGCCTGCATAGTAGACAATCTCACCATGGTAGAAATGAACAATTGTTTGCTCAAGTAGATTTTATTTTGAAATGAGAGATATTCTCAGCACATACCATTGATTTGTGTCTGCATAAAACATCTTTGCTTGCATAATGATGGGAAAATTATCATGGAACAATTTCTTGCATAAGCTGGTGATGTGTTTGCACATGACAGAGAGAAATTTGATTGCTAAAGGAAATAAGAACTTGTGTTAGTAACTGAACTGGCTCAAATAATGTTGCTGTGAACATGTAGTGTAGGGATCTGAAGTTTAATTGTTTGTGGGCTTGTAAGGTCTTATTTTACAGCTCATTGTGGGTGTAATTAGGTCTTCTTGGTTAAAGTGGCCCAGTGGTTCAAATTCAGTTGGTTGCTGTTACCTTTTTAGATTGAAGCCAGCTTTTTGTTTTGACATTTTCTTCTCTGTTAGAAATAGTCATAGAAATATCATTTGATTGGACACATCTGTTAAATTGAAAATTTGTTATGGCCATCTTAAATGCCTTCCATTCTCTCGATTACGCTACCTTGTTTTATTAAGTTTTATTATTACAGATTAAAGTGTACCCAGAAAACTGGCAGTCATATTATGTATAGCACATGTAATGTATTCTTTGGTTCATGGTGTGCACTTGTGGTTTATGCTTTTGTAACATATCCATAATTTTGTTGTTGTACTAAACTTGTTTTGGTTTTGGTTTATTGCAGTATTCATAGCTTTTAAACTAATTTAAAGAGTGTTGTTTTCAGGAGCTTATCAAAGATCAGGTTGCAAACATGTATCTATGGCCAAAAACCTTGGAAGTTCAAGTGTTAGATATGTCAAAGTATGTTACTTCGTTTCTATAAATGTTTGTCAAAATATAATGGTATATTACCTTGACTCTTTTCTGTTTTTTTCTTGTGAATGTTTTTGGGAATCTTAGAGCCTTGAAGAGGCCTGTTGGAATTTTACATGTAAAGGTTCTGCAAGCAATGAAGTTAAAGAAGAAAGATCTTCTTGGTGCATCTGACCCTTATGTGAAGCTAAAGCTTACTGAGGATAAATTGCCATCAAAAAAGACTACTGTGAAGCACAAAAACTTAAATCCTGAATGGAATGAAGAATTCAATATGGTTGTTAAAGATCCAGAGTCCCAGGTTTTAGAGATTAATGTTTATGACTGGGAGCAGGTAAACCTCTTGAACTGTTAAGTGTTTTTCTAGTTTCTTCTTATGATATCTCAACTGAATGTTGTTTTTTTTGTTTCTGTGCTTAGGTTGGGAAGCATGACAAGATGGGTATGAATGTGATCCCTTTAAAAGAAGTTTGCCCTGAAGAGCCTAAACGTTTTACTCTTGACCTCCTAAAAAATATGGATCCTAATGATGTCCAAAATGAGAAGTTACGAGGGCAGATTGTTGTAGAATTGAGATATAAACCCTTCAAGGAGGAGGATTTGGGCAAGGGGTTTGAAGAGACACAGACAGTACCAAAAGCTCCTGAAGGTACTCCAGCTGGTGGAGGTTTGCTTATAGTTATAGTCCATGAAGCTCAAGACGTTGAAGGAAAGTATCACACCAATCCACATGTACGTCTTATTTTCAGAGGGGATGAGAAAAAAACTAAGGTACAGAATCCCTAGAAATACTTGCATTTTACTTTTTGTTTCTTCTGAATCATCTGGAATAAATAAAACAGCAGGCTCCCTAACCTTTCCCCTGGAGGATAGGGAAAAACCCTCTTTACAAGCTTGGGTTTTAATATTCCTTAATGAGTTTCTGGAATTCTTCCCATTCAACTAAATCCCCATTGGCTAATAGATGCTACTTAGGAGGAGGGGTGGGGGAGGGGGTACAGGTTCCAGTTTGGCAAATCTCTTATAGAATGTGGTATACTGTCAGAGCTTTTAATGAAACATACTGTAGTTTTTAATCATTCTACCCAGCATATGGTATTGGTTTGTTAGTTTAGTAGGTTGCTAAAACAACTGATGTATAACGACATGGTTGGTTTGGTCTAGTGAATATTTCATGTCTTTACTCAAGTAGCAAATTCATAATTTTTTTATATTAATATAACAAAAAATACAAAAGAACAAGAAGATAATGGGATATAGATGTAAATGTCAGAGGAAAACATTGGAGTGATACATGTACAATACATTCAGGTTGATATTGGCATTTTTGTATGGAATGCTGATGATACTATGGTTACAATCACAGCGCATTAAAAAGAACAGAGATCCAAGATGGGAAGATGAATTCACGTTTATGGTGGAGGAGCCTCCCATCAATGATAGATTACATGTGGAGGTTGTCAGCACTTCATCACGAAACCTGCTCCACCAAAAGGTAAATAATCATAGCAACTCTACAGTTCTGAATTATGTGATGCATTATCATTAATATGAAATGCAAGAGTGAGTTAGACTAGAAAGCCTCAAATTGTTGAAAAAAGTTAAAGTACTTGTGGAATCTGCACAAATTTTTAATGATTCCAAATCCTGATATAAAAATGTAGGCTGAATTATACACAAGTGCTTTTAGCTGTGGGTAATGTCATGTGAACTTACCTGCACGTGCTTCCAATTAAGGCATTTTACACGCAACATGCTAACAGTTAATCTATTTTAATGGAAGCTTTATATTTGGGAAGTTGATTGTCTTAATTGGAATTGAAGAAAGTAAATCGCATGTCTCAAACTTCAAGGGATGATTGTATTCATGTTTCTAGAATCTAATGCATATGAAACTGACTTCATTAGTTCAGAGGAACATTATTTCTGAATTTTCGGGAGATAGGATCTTTGGTATGTTGTGTGGTAAACTATACACTCGTACTGCTTTTATATACTCCATGGAGCATCTTTGGTTCAAAGTGTTTCTTGCATTTGCCTTTCATTGCTAAAATATGAAAATTATGTGCCCGCGCATGGCAACTTTATTTTAACATTAAATGATTCCTGGCTTGCACAAATATATTGTTTTAAAAAAACAGTGCTTTGACCCTGAAATTAAGCCCAACGTTTTTTTTTCCCTTTCATGTTACTTGATATGACTTGAGTTTTATTATCTGCTGCTCCTCACGGCATTAGGAATCATTGGGTTATATCGACATCAATCTTGGGGATGTTGTTGCCAACAAAAGAATCAATGAGAAGTACCATCTTATAGACTCCAAGAACGGTTGCCTCCAGATAGAGTTGCAGTGGAGAACCTCGGAAGCATGATGATTAAATTCTCCATAGATTTACTTCTGTTTCCTTTCTCCCCGTCTTTCCTTTTTTAAAGATTGTTTTCTATGCAGTGCAAGGAAAATGAGAGAAAAGGGTATTTCTTGTGTTCTTGTGAGATATATTGGTTTTATTTGTCAATCATGTACATGTTTGAGATAAAAAGGTCTGAAATAGCAAAATCATAGATATGATTTGGTTTTGATTATATACATTTACCTTACTTGGTATCATTAAAGACGACCTATATGATACGTATCCAGCTTTCAGCTTGAACCCTATTTTATTGTGTTCATCCTGCCCCCTTAGATTAAACTGTCGAGTGTCGACTACCCCAAATCCAATATTATGAATCGAGAGGCAATGCAATTTCCTTACAATGAAGTAACAATTTTGCTATTGGGTACTTAAATAAAACTCGCGAAATTTTGGAAATCATTTGCAGCCAATCATGTTTGGTTCGAAAAATTCATAGTTTACAAGAGGTAATATCTCATCAATAGTTCCCAGCCCTGCGGCTTCCATCCGTTCGTAAAAAGAAAATCGTACCGTTAATCATTTCCTGGAAATTGCCTAGACGAAAATTCCTCAAATTCGGCCTTTTTATTTTCTTTCTTAATTTGTGTAACTGATCAACACGGGCAGATTCAAAAAAATTATTTAGTGGGATAAAAAGAGTTTAATGCTTAAGTACAGTGTAAACTCCAATCACAAATTTTAAAAAGATAGTTTATAATATTTTCACAAAAAAAATATATTAGTAGCATAAATTTTTATAAAATGTAGTCTCATGATAAAAAAAAAGTTAAATTAATTAAGTTTGTACAAATTATAATTAGGTACTTATGTCATTGACTCATTATATTTACTTAATACTAGAAGAGCGAAATTATTTTAAAAAAATATCTTATGAAAAGTAACTCTTATTTTTTTCACGGGAGTAGTTTTTTTTTTTTTTTTTTTTATCCATATGTTTAAGCAAAAAAATATCTTGCGGAACCAACTGTGTACTCCATAAGAGGGATGCACTTCATACACTATTTGGTTTTCTAATACACTATTTGATTTTTTTGAAAATCCAAAAATACCTTTGTCTTCCTTATTATAGTTGGTCGCATAATGGTTCATGTACGTTATTGGTTTTTGGTTCTTGGGTTCTTTGTTTCGGTGACTTTAGATTCATTCAAAACGGTTGGTTAGGCTGTGTAGTGGTGGTTTTTGGGTGATTGCAGAGTGCGTGGTGTCGGAGTGGAGTGGTATCATGGTGGCTGCAGAGGTAAGTGGTAGTGTTTTGGGTCGTACGAAATCGGTAATCTATATGGATTTTATGGATTACCTGATCCGTAAGAATTATACGGATTATCCAATCTGTATAATTCATACGGATTTTGTAATTCGTAAAATCTATACGGATTGGATAATCCGTATAGTTCTTACAGATCAGGTAATCCGTATGGTTCTTACGGATTAGACAATTTGTGTGAATCATACAGACTGGGTAATCCGTATAGATTCACATCAGTTTTTTTTTATATAAAAAAATCAATAATTTAGTCAATCCGTTTGAGGCTTACGGATTCTCGAATATGTATTCTCTCCCCTCTTCCGTTTTATAGACCAACACAAAAAACAGCTACCACCAAATAGAGAAGACAATGTGACCACGGAATCGACAGTGCATCGGAGAACGAAACTAAACAAGCAAAACGCGGCACAAGAATGGTACAAGAAAGGTGCGGGAGCGACAATACAAAATGCCAAAATGTATTTTAAAATCACAAACCTAATAGTGGAGGATAATTACGAAAATTCACTATTACAGTAATGGTGTATTATGAAGTTCACCCCTTCCATAAGATGCATCCGTCCCTGCATGGAACAAGCACAAGTTTGGCTCATTTGTCAAAAATCCATACCAAAACTTTTCTACTATACACAGCTCTACAAGAATTCTCTAGTTTTAAAGTTTTTACGTCCGAATGTGTATAAAAGTTATACTTTTTATTTTAATAAATTTTAACTATATTGTAACACATATTATAAACATTAATTTTTTAGCAAATATTTTGAATGTATAATTTTTTTAATTGATGACACGTTTTTTATAGATACATTTTTTACCAAATATAATTTGTTTATAATTTATGATTTACTTTTAGAAAAAAAAATATGGATCGTTTGATTTACTTTTGAAGTAATATGAATATATGAAAAGTGATGGAACGACTTAATTGTAATAATTAAAATTGAGATTAGATTCATTTAAAAAATTATTTTAAAATTCAAACCATACATTAGCTATACCAAAATCGAAGGGTATGTTTAAAAAAACATTGAGTTGAATATAACTCACATTTTTTTCCATTTCACCAATATACTTTCTTCTGTATTTTCAGCTTTGGAATGTATGAACTAAATGACAAACCATACACACAATAAATATATAATTAAGCCAATTATTTTTATATAACTTTTTTATTTTTTAAAACTATTTTGTCTAAAATAAAATCTTATGGAAAATGGACAAAAAGGAAGCCTTCAAGGATTATGTAAATTTTAGTTGAAAAATTACTGTAAATCTAAAGTTTTGTTTTTGTTGAGCAAATCTAAAGTGATATACTAAGCCGGTATATCAAATAAGAATTATTTTCAGTCATTATCATTAAATATTTTATGATATAAATCTATATGAATTAATTTTAATTATATATTTATATGATTGTATATAATTTTATCTTGATAAGTTGTTGCTCATAAATTCAAATTTAAAAACAACATATTGGCAATGAGTTAAATACATAAAAAATTATATCACTATCTAATAAGGAATTTATTTAAACACACAATGGAATAGCTTTTGGACAGATGGGTAAGAAAATCGGGCATTCTCTCTCTCATCTGAAATAAATTGGACATTCTTCTATATTGGCCTTTTGCATAAGGAAAGCTTGTTTTATGCTGTATGGAGGTAAGACATGATAGACATCCCCTTTACAGATTTTTTAACACTTACTTTTAGTGCATAGTAGTTCTATTACAAAAATCTCAAATTATTCAATAGAATGAATTTATAGTTTTATTCAATAATAAAAAAAAAATGTGAATGAATTTTGTCCCTTCCTAATTTGAATTTGTTTTTAGCTGATTGTGGTGAAGCTTGTGAGGCAATTAAGTAATGTGACGTGGCAAGAGAGATTGGGAACAGGAACAGCACCCACACCCATACAATACAATTATCCGTTTTCCATTCACATTTGACAGTTAGTTAGCAGAGTGCAGTGAGGTTTCCTTTTCCCTTTCCGCCAATCGGAACACAATCCGTTGAGAATGGCGTTGCCGGTGGTCGTCGACGCAGAGTACCTCAAGGAGGTCGACAAGGCTCGCCGCGATCTCCGCGCACTCATCGCTAGCAGGAACTGCGCTCCTCTCATGCTTCGATTAGCGTATGTACTTCTTCTCTCTCCATCGCTTTTATTTTTTCTTTAGTCTAACTATTTCTGTTAATTCTTAGATTTCGAGTTTTCGTCCCTTACTTCGTTTTCGCTTCTTACACGGTCAACGCTGCGATCGTGCTATTGTGTTTAGTTTTTCTGTGTTTGAATTAGCTTCATCTGATGCAGCTGGCACGATGCCGGAACTTACGATGCTAAGACCAAGACCGGTGGACCTAACGGTTCGATCCGTAACGAGGAAGAGTATTCTCACGGCGCCAACAGTGGCTTGAAGAAGGCTATTGATTTCTGTGGTATGCTTTTTCTTAATTGAGTTTATTCCTTCGCTTTTATCTTTTCCTAAAATTATCTTTCAATAATCGTTTTCATTTTGCTAGCTAGCTAGTATATTTGTGGTTAGGATTTTTAATGCTCCGTCCGTGCTTATCTATTTGCACATACTTTGAGTTATTTGAGTATTGAATAACAACATGACATACAGGCTTGAATTTGATTTGTGTATTGTCATGGTCGTGCCTTGTGTTGAATCGAACCTATTCCAATTTAACTCGCTTAGGATGTTCTAACCAAAATAGTATCATTGGTTGGAACTATGTTGGTCTCCTTGTCTTTCTAAGAGTTGCTTATTTTCTGATGTCACAGAGGAAGTGAAGGCAAAACATCCTAAAATTACATATGCAGATCTCTACCAGGTGATCATTTGTTTTCACTCAGTTGCTATGAAAGTCTGTAGTGAATCTGATAATTTTGTACTGAATTCATTAGGTTAAAATTGTAGAATGGGGTCAATGGACTTTCAAACTTGTCTGGCATGTGCATGATAGTTGATTACGGGTTTCATTTTCTTCCACTATCAATTCAAATTACTCTTTCTGTACACTGTTTTTTACTCAAATCTCATGGATGCTGCTGAGGCTTTGGTTTCCCGTAGTGTTAGGTGGGATTAGTTTATGACTCTTGTTTCTATTTTGTTCCCTGATCATGATTGAATTTCAGTATGATGTGGATGGATGAATCTTAAAGTTACAGACTTAACATGCCAGTGACGTAGTGCCTTGTTACACTTAAGAGTCAAGACTCATCCTCTCATAATGTTTGTCAACTCTGATTACTTATGGATTCAAATTGTGGACCACATCCAATGATGCGGCCATAATAATGTGGGACTTGTTGTTGTAGTAGTGTTCACAACCACATCACACTTTTGATGTGTTTGAAAATCACATTAAGATCTGCAACATAGCACCACAACATATGCATCACACAGCAATGGTAATCAAAGTCCTCAAACAAATTGTTCTTCATTCTTTCTATTTCTTTACTCAGTAGATTTAAAGTGAATTTCGAAGGGTTGGGGAGATTTTAGGATGTTGGTGAATGAAAGGTGCATAAAATAAGTTTATTCCGCAATGGCCACAATATTGAATCACAAATCACAATAGGTACAATTGCAGTGGCCACAACCATGTCTGCATCACAACCACAATTTAAAACCAAAGACCACAATTGCAAAGAAATTAACAAACTTTGCCTAGTTATTCCGCTTGTTTGGGATGTTTTGTTCATTTTCTCTATTCTCTTTAAGCATAATAATTTATCTTCTTTTCTTGTACTTATTTATCTCTAGCCTCTTAGAAAATCCCTTTTCTTTCCAAAGACAACATGGGTTGCTTGTTCTATTTTATTTAATTGGATACAGGTTTGCTTTTCTTGGCCTTGTACCTTATCTATGAGGTTCCAAGGTTTTTGAAAAGTTGTCAAGGAATTATGCTATGCCTTAAATTTGGGTAAGGGGGCTGTTCTGTGATGAACCATTTTAAGGGGGAGAGCCCAACTTGGTTGCTCTTCTTCTATAGACTTCCATATTTTGAACTACTTGTTTGGTTAGTTGCTTTATGTGATTCGAGAGCATATGCATTTTGATGAGATTTTGCTATTGATATTAATAACGTGAATGAAAGGAATACAAGTATGGCCTAAGCCCCAAGTCAGAGAATCCCTCTCTCAACTCCCAATCTAAATCAAATATTCCACACCTACATTATTCTCATTCTCTCCTATCATGGTTACCAAACTCTTAAGTTAACTTGTTAACTCTTACAAGTTTACACGTCCACTTACCCTCTGCAAGTTGACTCGTATGCAAACAATTTTTTTAGTAGACTCGGGATAGACTCAATCCAAGCTTAGTAGACTTTTGAGTTTACCATCGAGCCAGCGAGTCTACAAGTTAAAGAAATTAGACCAAAACACAAGTCGTTTTGCGTTGTTTACTGTGCGTTTAGGGTTCAACATACCTCAATTTTGTGTATTGCTCCTAAATCGAAGAACCCTCTCCTCTAACAACATCAAACCCTTGTTCTCCAACATCAAACCCTCGACGAGAATACTCTATCACTACTATCATCTCCGCAAGTTATTATCTAGTAGTGATGCATTACTACACTTGGTTATTTAAGTATTATGGAATTTATGATTTACTATTTTATTTATTATGTTGTTGAAATGTTTAATTGGTATGTTATTTATAGGTATTTTCTTATTATTTTTATATCAAGTAGACTCTTACGAGTCGACGAGTCGAGTCTGTGCCCATGAGTTTGAATAGACTCTCAAGTTTGATAACTTTGTCTCCCATTTAGCAGATTCCCCTTTCTCTCTCTGTAACTACTTTCTCTCTCTATAACAACCTTCCCCTTAACTTCTAATTTCTGCCAACAGGCATGTTGGGCTTTAGAGTTTTGGGCCTCTGAGGATAAACCTGCAAAGGCCTACCTATTGTTGATTGCTGGATCCTATCACATTTGCATTTCCTTTAATCAAATTCCAGCCCTGCCTCTCAATTATTTAAAAAGAACTCATGATCTGTTTCATATTGCCCGGTGCCCACAAATCTCTATCAGCTCAAAAGGGAGGGGGAACAAATCCCTAAAACAAGAATTCTGGGTAGCTATATCTATTTTGTATTAGGAGCAGTAATACACCTAGAGGTTGCTAGTTAAGAAGTGTACAGGAGTACAATTGAAGTTCAAGCTTCTGTGTAAGTTAATGGATTGAGTTTCAAGTTTTAATAGCTTAAGCATTTACCTGGTTGTGGTCCAATTCTTTTGTAGCTAGTTTTTGACATGCATATAGTTAACGTTAGTGCCTAGGATTTCTACAATAAAGGTGAATACCATTTGATTTTCTTATACACTAATGTACTAATGTTAAAGGTTAGCAAATATCAGCAATTTGATATTCTGAAAATCAAAATTTCCCTTAAGATTACTGAAATAATTTATATCAAAATCAATCATTTATTGGATATTTGTGTATATCACATACAAGCCATTTAAATCCAATGAGTGCACGATCCAGATTCTGTTGAAACAGAGAGGGAGGAGATTATCACTCATTGATAGGGCATACCTTGTTTAAAACAAGATTCGCATTCATAAGTAGAAACAGACTTAAACTAACTGCCATATAGATTATACAAATCTGGTTAAAAATAATTTCTTTCTCCTTGGGCTTCCAGCTTGCGGGTGTTGTTGCAGTTGAGGTTACTGGGGGTCCCACAATTGATTTCGCTCCCGGTAGAAGGGTATGTTGTGCCATGCCTTTGGTCAGAATATTAATTGTTAGGAAATCATCGAATCTTGTTTTGTTAATGTAATTTTCTATTCTTGTAGGATTCAAAAATATCTCCTAATGAAGGGAGGCTTCCTGATGCTAAAAAAGGTGTTTTTAAATTTTTTTTCAGTGATAAAAATATTCTCTTCACCTGGACTGTGAAAGATGTTCTATTTTTTGTATTCCATTGACAATGGACGAGGTTATGAATGTAATATGAAAGCATAAAAATATGTCAATGCTGTTGTTAGGTGTTCCACATCTCCGTGATATCTTTTATCGAATGGGCTTGACTGACCGAGATATTGTTGCACTATCTGGAGGACATACACTGGTAATTCTTCTTTTGTGTAATATCTTTTTATTACTTGCTGTGGTTATGGCTAGATATTCTTATCTTACTTTCTGTGGTGATCTTATAAGGGGAGAGCACATCCAGAGAGATCAGGGTTTGATGGCCCTTGGACTGAGGACCCTCTGAAGTTTGATAACTCATACTTTGTGTAAGACTCGTGTTGTGTGCAATGCTGTTCATTTTTGCTTTTCTACAAAGGCATTTTGTAGAGCTTCACTTTTGCCTCGCAATACCGGAAGAGTTTGATTTTTATCTACAACTAAATATCATCGTTAACATCAGGGAACTTTTGAAAGAAGATTCTGCTGGGCTGCTTAAACTTCCAACAGACAAGGCTTTATTGGAGGATGCTGAATTTCGCCGTTATGTTGAGTTATATGCGAAGGTAATTGAGATTAATTCAAATAACCACCGTGTGAAATTTGTTTGATGCCGTGTCCTAATTACCAATTAATGTTTCTCAATAGCATTTCATGGGTCTATTTGTTTACTATAAACACCTTGAAGCTTGTAATCATATTGCATTAATTATTAGATCAATCGTTTGGCCTGAGGTACCCACTAGAGTTGGCTTAATGGTGGGAGATTTGGATAGTATGTATAAGGTCTTAGGTTCTATCCTTATCACTACCATTGTACATTGTATACCAAAAAAAAAAAACAAAATCTTTTGGCCCAAGCTGATTAGTAGGATCCTTCTTCCCCATATGTGTTGTGCTTTGAAATTTACTATGTTATCTTGACACTTCATAAGTTTAAACAAACTGGCCCATTGACCTTTTCTTCACTGGTTGGTCAGGAATTAATAAAACTACATACTTTCCCAAGAATTGGCTAAACTTTGGTCTTGTTTTCCTTCTTTAGACTAATGAAACTAAAGTTTACATTAAACTAAATAACATGCCTGATAGTGTTAGCACGCACTTGTATGTAGAGTTGTAGAATAACTTATCTAAGACATCAGTGCGAAGTTTCTATTTTGCTCTAAAGCTATTAAAGAAAATTAAGAGCATACTGTTTTCAGCAAAGTTCTGACCGCTGTCAATGCACCATTGAATTGTGTGAATCTGTCTACCGTCTCATTTTTAAACTGTCATTCTGGCAGGACGAGGATGCATTTTTTCGAGATTATGCTGAATCACATAAGAAACTTTCAGAGCTAGGCTTTGTGCCAAGTTCAAAGCCGATTTCTATTAAGGATGGGACCATACTGGCACAAGGTGCTGTAGGAGTTGTAGTTACTGCCGCAGTGGTGATCATCAGTTACTTGTATGAAGTTCGCAAAAGAGGGAAGTAAACTGGATTTGTTCATCTCTCATGGCTGTTACGTTTGCGTGACCCTGACCCATAATGTGAAAACAGGGTTCACTTTTGCAGCTTCAGTTTCTGTTTACATGGTACCAATAAAGAATAATGCTACAGCCATTCAGACTTTTTTATTTATTTATATGAATAGACTAAAACTATCCCTAAATACTCAATTTGGTAGCTTCATAATACGTAAATAGAAATTTTAACATTCCCAGTTACGTGTTGTTCTCTGAAAGGTTAGAGGGTAGATATGCTCAAAGAGACTAATTTGTTGTGTTTGTTACGTGCGAGGAAATCAGAATTATGAAAACCGTGACTGCACTAGCCGAGAGAATTGTGAAAATCATGCTTATAATTAGACTGCAGTAGCATAGAGAATTCTCCTATTAAGTGTTAACCAGGTGTAGATAGTGTTTTTAATATACGATTTATACTTTTTCATTAATAATAAATTGTTAATTTTTCTCATGAAGTAATTATATTAACACTGTATAATAAATATCATTACTTTTAAATTTATTGTTTGCAAATATAATTTCATAATTGAATTAAGATTATATAATTAAAATTGTATTATAAATATTATTCATGCGAACAATTTAATTAGATCTAATAACTATAGTATAATTCAAGTCTCCTCATATGATTATGTAAAGTTTAAGTCTACTTTATTTACATATTTATAGGCACAAAAGTCTTAAAACATTGGATCGTTAATACTTGATAATTATACATCACTCTGTTTTTGGTGTACATACATACCCGCGAATGTCCAAGCAATAGGAAAACAATATTTTTAACATTAGACCATTCAATCACGTGTTGAATATAATGAAAGTATCAAATGGGGCGTGGAGGTCTATTTCTTTTTCTTTGATGAACAAAGATATCGCTGAACAAGCACAAGAGAAGGTGCCATGTATGGCAATGAGCGATTCATCAAATTCAAGCCCTTCAGACAACGTGTCCTATTTTTGAATAGGAAGACCTAAACTATACTATACTATACAACAACGTGAGACTGAGATTGAGAAATATCGGAATCTGCGTTGGTGTCTACCAATACTGTCACAACAAAATTGTCTCCTTTGTGAGCAAGGTTATTAATCCTATTATTGAATCTTTTTAAAAATGTTATCCACTGGTATATAGACATAGCAGAAAAGGTTCAAGTTGAGGAAGACACACATGTGGAGGACAGCCAAAGAGGTAGGTAATGGGCTTTTAGAAGTTAGGACAGCCTCCAACGAGTACCTAAGCACATGACAAATTTGTGTTGCTGTCCTGGCTGTCTCCACACACTACAGAAACAAAACAATCATGTAATTGCAAATCGTACGCCACACACACACTCTGTATAATGTAATGTATATATTTTCCTTTCAATTTTTCATCTTTCTTTGATTTTCTTCCCATCCCATGTGGTGTGCATCAAGAGAGAACCCCTTAGGTTGCTCCTTCTTTTTGGGTTAGCTAAGAAGCTCATTATAGGTTGATCTCGTGTAATAATTACACCAACTGATCGCGACCATGACTACTGATGCTCAATTTATTGATGTGCGCTGTTTCGCGCCTTCCTCCATCATTTATTATTATTGCTAGTACTAACACTTTAGTATTATACGCACATTGCATCTTTTGGGTACCCTACGAATTAGGGTTAGGTAGTGTTGTTACCTCACCCAATAAAATATCATACAATTATGAATGCAATTATATGCTCATGATCTTAGCCGAGTTGTTCATTCTCTTTAAAAACACAGAGTATCATTTTCTTTTGCACATTAAAAACAGTGTGTCAAATTTTGGTTTAGAAGCAACATGCTAGTTAAAATGAGATGTTTTCACTAATTAAAAAATAAAAAAGAGGTTTCAAGTGTGGTACCGTAACTCAACTCATGTCATTATGTGCCATACTTGAACATATATAACTGGTGGAGGATTTGGTTTAGAATTCCAAGTACAGTCGCAATAGATTGAAAAGGTGGGTGAAATACTCAAAAATAATTACGCCCATGTGGACTGAATCTTTTCCCCACAATATTGGTGTTCTTCCTTCTTGAAAGCAACTTGTACCCATGAAATATTAACTCTTACCATCCACTTGACGTTCACAGGGAAAGAGAAAGAGTGGATAACTATGCACTTGAAGGGGGCGATTATGACAACACAAAGATGAATGAGTCCCCCCAATCCCAACCTTTCCCTAAACTTGCAACACAAGGTTTGGGGGAGGGAAGAGGAAAACAAAAAGTGGAAGGTAAACCAAAGCCCATATACAACCACAACCACACTCACACTCATTTGGCATTTCCCATTCTCCCCTTCTCTTATTTCAACCCCTCCTCCAACGCTTTTAGAAACTTGTCTATTTGATTTTGATCCCTCTCTTTCTCTCTCATGCATCATAATGCACCAATAGAATAAAGAACCACAACTACCATTACCATCTCTATGCTTATGCACATGAATAGCCAACTACTGATACATTTCTTTCAGGAATTGCCCGTTGCAACTAACTTACCGAAATTGCTAATTATTTTTTAAAGGAAATTTAACCCACATGAAGCTCTTATGTTTATGGCATGGTATTGACTGGTTATCCACATGTTAATTACTGTATTTCTACATTAAGTGGTGATTTTCACGGAACTAGTAAAATTAAAACTAGTGAATAATTGTTAAGTGCCGTAAAACGAACTATTATTAGAGTATATATCAAATTATGTTAATCATTGATGATCAAATGTATGCAGAATCTTTTGGATACAATTAAACTACCATCGGAGGCAGTTATCAGCTGGTTTGAAAAAACATCGCACCGTCTTGTGTGTACACACATGTAACATTTTTTTATATTACAATAAGAAACAAAGTTTAGAAAGATGAGAGGTTGTAACATTCCAAGATAATAATAAGAATCAAACGCAGACGTGTTGAGGTAAGTAGATCCTGATAATAATAAGAATCAATTTGATTCCATTGTCACATGCAGAGTAAATGAAAAAGCCAATTTTGTAATCCCAAATGATTAAATATAGAGGTAGCTTACTCCTCACATAACCACAGCTTGACATTTCATTGATTAACTATTGAAGAAAGAATTGACGGAGAACTGATTTTTTTTTTTTTTAATACCTAGCACAAGATTAGTAACCAAGTTTGGATTTTATATTAGGTTAAAGCGTATGAGATATAAAATATGTTCTCTCTTATTCTAAAAAGGGGCAAGAGATCACATCTTGTCTTGCCTTACCCATACTTTAATACACTCTACTTTACACCAACCTGAAGGTTACCCATAGTTAATGTCTTTTAACTAGTTATATCATTGATGCAAATATAGTATAAATATATCATCAGATAGGGAGAGGAAAGAGAGAGAACCAACAGCCACTCTCTTTAACCTGTCTCACCAACTCGCATCTAGAAGCAATTATAGGGTCACCCTCTCTCCTCTCTCCCTCTCTCCCTCTCTTTCTCTCTGTGTGTTCTGTCCCCTCTCCTTTGGAGTCAAAAGCCTATAAAACCACACCCAAACTCCCTCTTGAGCCGGCTTCTCATTTGTTGCTGCAAGCCAATCCTAATTCCTATTCTCCTATCCTTTTACATAACTCTAAACTAAGAAAAATTAGAGCAATTTCACAACACAACACAACTCTTAGAATTGCGAGTTAAGTATGGGAAGGTCCCCTTGCTGTGAGAAAGCTCACACAAACAAAGGTGCATGGACTAAAGAAGAAGATGACAGACTCATATCTTATATTCGAGCTCACGGCGAAGGCTGCTGGCGTTCACTCCCCAAAGCCGCCGGCCTTCTCCGGTGCGGCAAGAGCTGCCGTCTCCGGTGGATCAACTACCTCCGCCCCGACCTCAAAAGAGGTAACTTTACCGAAGAAGAAGATGAACTCATCATCAAACTCCACAGTCTCCTCGGTAACAAGTAAGCATAGCAAAACTCATCTCACCACCACATCAATGAATATTAATAATTCAAAACAAATCTTATCTAAATAAATAAATAAAAAACACCAACGTTGTTGTTGTTGTTGTTTTTGTTGTTTCAGGTGGTCTTTGATAGCTGGAAGATTGCCGGGGAGAACAGACAATGAAATAAAGAACTATTGGAACACGCACATAAGAAGGAAGCTTTTGAACAGAGGAATCGACCCTGCTACTCATAGGCCACTCAACGAAGCTGCTTCTGCTGCAACTGTTACAACTGCCACCACTAATATATCTTTTGGGAAACAACAAGAACAAGAGACAAGTTCTAGTAACGGAAGCGTTGTTAAAGGTTCCATCTTGGAACGCTGCCCTGACTTGAACCTTGAGTTAACCATTAGTCCTCCTCGCCAACAACAACCTCAGAAGAATCTTTGTTTTGTTTGCAGTTTGGGTTTGAACAGCAGCAAGGATTGTAGCTGCAACGTTGCCAACACTGTTACTGTCACTGTCAGCAACACTACTCCTTCTGCTGCTGCTGCTTATGATTTCTTGGGCATGAAAACCAACGGTGTTTGGGATTGCACCCGCTTGGAAATGAAATGAAAATTCAACCAAATTATACCAATTAGTTAGTGTTGCTGGAGAGAGGTCGAGAGAATGAAATTCGTTAATTTTTGAATTTTCTCTCCTATTTTCATTTTCTTCTCTTATTTGTATAAATAATTAGTCGCTGATGCATAATATATAGTACCGGTACAGTTGAACATTATTGCCCAATTTTCCCTTTTGTTGTTACTCTTCACTTTTTTTTCTTCCGGCAATTGATGGTAGTCATAAAGAAGAGAACATGAATTTGATTTGGGTTTGCTAAATTTTTTATTTTACAGAAGTCTCTCTTTCCAATTGGAATGAGTAATGACAGCTCTTTTAATTATATTTTACTGCATATTATTCAGTAGTTTATCTGCATCATCACATCCCAAGTCGTGGTTAATCTTTTCTGAATTTTTAATGAATTTATTTACATCCTGAGCTTGAGCTAGCCAGAGTTTTGAGTATTAATTATTCGAGGCTTCACATGGATGCATCACACAATTGCGCTACAAATCCATGCTGCCCTAGATGAATCCTGTGATTTGGTATTGTTTATCATTGTTGTTCTTATTGTTATGATGAATATTATGTATGCATTCATGCGTACGTCATATATATATATATATATATATATATATATATATATATATAGACCACTAAGCCTGTGGATGATGATCTTTATTTCCCTTTTTCTCCCCCCTTTGAATTCTATTTGGCATCTTTTTGGAGGCTTTTGGGCTTGTCTTTTATGGAGAAAAATAAAAATAAAAGGGAGATCATAGATATATATCCATGTATATGCAAACAGTAAATGGACAAGCTGAGAGAGGAGGAGAAATTCTTGAGATGGAATGATAATTACCTAATTAAACTTAAAATAATGCTCCATATACATTTAAACATTTTTTTTATTTTTAAATATAACTAATCTCATTTTTTTATTATATACTTACACTCAACTTTGTCACATGTTTATATATTCTCATGTGGCTCAGCAGGATCTTAAATACAGTATCTTCTTCATTTCTACTGAATCACAGTTACAGCTAGCTCAAGTACTGATACATACAAGACTATCTAAAACGCGTGAATGAACCAGCAAAATCCGTAGTACCACATGTTTCGTTCTACCAACCTTATTAACATTTAATTATTTAGGCCATGCTCCAACCAACTTCTTACTTCGGTATGTATTAGTCAGTGTAGATGCCCAACATACCTAGGTTTTGCTATACTTTATTTTACCATACTAAGAGATCAAGTATACACTATGCCCTTCTAAATTTGGTGATACGTCTTCATACCATATTTGCAATCAAATTAGAGAAATGACAGATAGGTAAAACTGATAAGATTTTGGATCAATGGATCTAACCAAGTAAAGCACTATTAATATATATTAATTAGGTACTTAATTGGTTTCGTCAGGTTAATCAAACCCCAGCAACCCTCAATTAGTTGTATTCACCAAGCACCCTCGTTTGTTTTCAATCTACATCGATATTCATGGTTAGTTATTTAAAGAATGTTTTTTGTGCTGGCTTTAGGTCATGTAATGGTAGTTGCGTAATTATCTTTCCAAACTTTTTTGGTTTAAATCGTGCTTGCTTGGTGCGAGTATGCTTTCAGAGTAGTAGCTACGAGCTACATTATTGCGTATTTGACGATATATAAGGAACTTTTGCATAGGTAAATGGCATAAATCACATTAAAAGGTGGGGAGCAACTAAAATAAAATTTGCAGTAAATTGATCCTACCAACCATTCAAATTTTATCTGCCGCATTAACTCAGGGTCATGTCATGGGGTCAGAGACCAATTCGATTGGATTGGCCAGTTCTGGGTGCCTTGGATTAATGGGGATGTTTTCCCCAACCTAATAACATTACTACATTAAAGATTGTGATATTCGTGTATATATGGATGGATACATGAAATTGGTTTATTAGAAAATTAAATTAAATTTATTTTAAATTACGTTAATGTTTTTTATAATTTATTATATAGCATATCTGTTTGGAATAAAATATCTATTTTAATAACGATTGATAGAAATTATTATTATTATTATTATTATATCATTTAAATATTTATATAAGAATTGGTTAAGTATATATATAAAATAATCACCATAGGTGTAGACTTTATTCTATAATAATTAGTCTTACAGCAATAACGTAAGAATTACTTTAAAACAACACAGAAGTTAGAATAGAAGTATGAATGTTGTAGAAATGAAAACTAAATTATAAAATAAAAGAGAATTATTGTTAGCAAAGAATCCCAAAAAAATAGTTGCACTTATAAGAAAATTAAAGATTAAAATTTTAATAAAAAATTACAGTGTAAAACATTAATAGTAATAAAACGATGTTATTTTTAATTTTTGAATGAAATTCCTAAAGAAGACTGAAAAACATTTGTCTTTTGAAAAAGTAGTTTAAGACATTGGATATTAGGATTAGATAAGAACGAGCAGAAAGGACAGAAGGGGTGGTAGCTAATTTTCAACCAGATCCCAAAACTATGCCCTTCCCACAGATAATGGGGAGCGTCCCTTTTCAACCATCAACCATCCCTTCTTCCTTTTTCCTTTTTCCAAAGTGTTAGGTAGAGACATTAGAAGCTTCCATAAGATTTTTTTTTTTTATTTCTATTTCTTCACTATTATTTTACTCACCCCTCACAATTTTTTTTATTAATGGCGCAGCCAACAAGTGCCCTAAGGTAGGGGACTTTTGTGATTTTAATTTATTGGTTTCTGAGACCGTCAAATAGCAATTGGGAGAAGGGGTGGGATTGGTACTTATTATTATTGTTCTACATCCTCGATATTGTTAAATTGGTTCAACCTCCACCCACATCACATGCATGACTTGTACTGGGTCCTTTTGGATTCATATCTAGATCCTCACCGCATCAAGGAGATTACTAAATAATAGAATAGACAAGGTTGCCTTACATAAGCCATTGTTTGGTGGCAAGTACTTTATATCCAACTCTGTTTTGGAGATGTGCATGTGTGTGCATATAGATATGGATCACATGATAATAATAATGTTGATAGAACCTTAACCAACTTGATAAATAGTAGCAGATATGTGTACATTTTATGGCCATGTCATGGGGTCCGTTATAGGTTAGAGAATAGAGATTGTTAGGACATTTATCTGCCTTCCTCTTATCTATCTATGGATAAACTGGGTCTTGTTATGCTAATTATTGTTCATTCCAACTTGTTACTATTTTTATTTTTTTTGCTAATTATAGGCATGGCATACCGTCAAGTTTGCTAGAATTTAGATTTCACAATGCTATGGATCGGACATGGGGTATTGAACTATTGGTTTACCAACATAGATGAACAATACAGGGAAACTTGTATTGATGGGCATGGCGGAAAATGGAACATAAAGTAGTAAAATTAAACTTTGCAATTTAAACGTTTAATGATCACTTTGTTTATTTCCTGTTATTTTAGGAACGAGTGAAGTAAGTGGAAGAGGGCTAGTGGGGGTAGATAATGATTAATGAGTAGTTCCACTGTTTGGGAATGACAATAAAAGTGGAGAGAAAGAAAACTAGAAAAGAAAAATCAGCAGTCAACCGCGAGAAAGAAAAAAAAAAAGATGGTCTTCCATTGAAATTGAATGCTAAGAAAATGAGAAGGATTGCATTACTAATATATACTTCGTTTATCTGTCCTTTCTCTAATCCACTTGCATATGCAGTTTTGAGAGAATAAAATTATTTTCTTTTCTTTCATTTTCTGAAAGCTAAACAAAGAAAGAAGAAACATTCTTTCTTTCTTTTTCTTCTGTTTATTCCCTATTTCTTTTAATTTAAATAGCTTAAAAATTATTAATTTTCTCTTCTGTTTTATTTCTATCCATAATATTTCTTTCATCTCTATATAGAACTGCAGGTCCAAATTCATTATAGAGATTATGTCTGTAGCTTTTTATTTCTTTATAATAGTACGAGAGTATCCCTCATATACGAAAATTTAAAATAGATATATTTTTCCGATTAAAAAAAAGTCTTGTCTCATTTTTCATATACCTAGTCTAATTATAGTCTCATTATTGTGAGGGATGGGAAGCTGAATGCCGTACAACAAAAATTATTCATGATTAAAAGACGACTAAAATGGAGGATATCTTTTAGCAAATGGAAAGAAAAAAAAAATTACAAAGGGAGAAAAGAACATGCACTTCTTTTGTGCGGAAAGGAGTTGGACAAAATTTTAGGGTTCCTCCTTCAATTGACTAGTGGTTGGTACCACTCCCAAAAAGTAGGGATAATTTCCTTTCGTAATCAACAATTAACAAACAGAAACGAGATTAATGTGGGAGTTAGGCATCTATGTCTCCCTAGCTAAAGTGGGTTTGGCATTGAGCAGGTTTTAGTTGTACTAAATTTAGGGTTCGGGAGGTGTAGGTTGCAGGCATGCACTCAAGACACGGAGCTAATTATTTTTGTCGATACTTTAATTTAATCACTTAAGCACGTATATAATTTTCCATTTTATTTTCAAGATAAGCTTTTTTATATCTAGAGACACTCAAATGCAACATGGGCACAAAAGGAAGTTAGAAGAGACCAAGGTGCCGAGGAAACATTTATAATTTTTACCTAACACTTAAGTTTCATTATTCAAATATATTAGTCATATATCAACTAGGAGTATCCACTGATTTGGAGTGGTTAATATTATAAGAATTGAATACTACTATATGTATTACGTAGAGGGATTTATCAAAATTTTAAGAAAAATCGAAAGTGAGCTAGTAATTAGAAACTTAAATAGTTTGTATAATGTAACAAAGTTAGTGTATGTTTAGATTAAAGTTAGATAAGTTTAAAAAGTATTTTTAGTTTCAAAGTAACAATTTTCTTCTTCTTCATTTGATGCATTGGAGTTCGTAATTGTGTATTAAAATTTGCAAAATTACTTTGCAACCTTTAATCCAATATGACCTTAAACTTCCATATGATGTCACCAATGTATTAAATTTAAAATTAAATTTCACAAATCATGCAAAATAAACATGAATAAATTCATAAATAGACCTCGATGAATCAGTTAATTTGGTTGGGAGGGTCGATGTTTAAACTTTAAAGAATAGAATTCAGAAGAACTAAAGTTAAAAAATAATCTATATTTAGAAACGATGCCTTTATAAGTAATTTTACAAGAGGCAGTTTTATTTGGATGATAAAATAAAATAACATATCTGAAAATTAATTTTATACACCACATGCACAACAATATTTATGAAAAATAAGTTGTTTCAACATTATAAATAAAGATTAACTACAAATAAAGAATACAGTTGTATTAAATATTTAGAAATATAGTGATTTTATTAGATTTGAACATAATTTCTTATCACTATCTAGCTCATGGATTAAATGACCTGAGAATATTCAAGTTTATGTCGATTTTTCTTTTATCTTCTAGGTCCAAATATTTTTTGAATATTGAAATTAAATTTAATCAAACTGTTATCTATATTTTAATTCATTACTTCTTTCACATTAAGTCGCAATTTGTTATTTATTTTTACCTATTAGGATTGGCCTAAAGACCAAGGGGTGGGAGAAAATGAGTAAGTATTTAGGTTCGATTTTCATTGTTGTTACCGTAAAAAAGAAAGAAAAAAAAATCTTTTTATATTGTTACATTACTTTCAGCTAAACTTATATACAGAGTTTTCAGTTGATCACATAAAAATAGCATTATTGAATTGAATAACTAACCTATGCTCTGGGCTGGGCCCTGAACGTTGAGTATGTTTTGGGGCGGTAGTTGGTAGCCGTCCGACGTAGGCACATGTGCGCTGCTGCGGCGGTGGGTCCTCTCTTTTCTAATCTTTACGGTCAACAATCAAGATATGCCTCAACTCAATATTTCCACATAATACATCTCTTTCTTACCACTATGCCCTCATCCTATAGTATAATTATTTTCCAACACTTTCTCTAATCTAATCTTGGTTTTAAGGAAAATCCCCCACTTAATTGATTGATTTAATCCATAATTCTTCTCTCTAATCTCTAGAAGACTATTACATCATGATGGAACACTCGTAGAAAAGTCCATGGATTCGGTGATGTAATCAGCTAGGAAAAAAAAGGATTAATTGTATAAAGCGTATCAGAAATTATCTTTGTTTAGGTTTTATTCACTTTATAATGATGAAATCCGAGATAGTGGTTTTAAAGTTCCTCTTGTTTAGTCTAGTTTTGCTTATATCTTTAGGATATTAGGTAAAAATACTAAGAATCCAAGCTTAGGGATTAAACATGAATTGCATCAATTCTTTCATTCTTGTACCGTCACTTATTAGATGCAACAATAATTACTAAACGACAATCAATGGTGCTCTTCACTATTTTTCAATATTTGACTGCATGTCTGCATTCGAGTGACCTTGGTCCAAGATGACTAATTTGATCTTTGAATATAATATCTATTTGCACAATTGTAGTAATAGAAAGCCAAAGTGTTTTATTTAAAATAACCATAATCAAGTTAATTTTCGGTCATGTTCCTCACTTTCTAAGTTGATTTGGATAAGATAAGCAGAGGAAAATTAAAAAGGTTGTCAAAAAATTGAGTTGAATGTGTTTTAGCATGTGATCTTTTCATGATAAATGAACACAACAAGCAAGAAACTTATCTTCTCTAATTTTCAAGACATGCATGGGACAGAGCCATTACTGAGGACGGGCAGAGTCAGACCTAATACCCTATTACCCTACAAGTCTAGATAGAATTGGATCTCTGGTTCATCTTCTGGAACTTGGTTGGCACCAATTTTTTTTCTATTACATCTGGGGTCTTGTAGTTGGGCAAAAATTGGATAACTCTCCTCAATAAATACTAGTAGCAGTGGGATGTATCTAAGCTACTCTTCCTTTTCATGAACAAACAAATTAACAATCCCCAAGTTTTTTTTATGCAATTAACAAATTGCTAGTTGCCACGCCAGGTCTCTTGTGAGAGACAGAAAGGAACATCCCAACCCTTCCCTGCCTCATTCATATTAAATTAAATGCAAGAAATGCTCTAGTTTGAAACGATTTTTTTAAGATGTTTTTAGTAGTAATTAATTAATTTTATTATACTCCTCCGTTCCTAATTACAAAAAAAATTCAACTAATTTATGTCTCTTTAAGAAAAGTAATTAATTTAATTAATTACATTAAATATGTCAATTATTTGTATTATCATCCAAAATTACTCTTTTCTTATTTTTTTAACCACTTACTTTCCATTAATTTTTGTGAGAAAATAATAAAAAAAGAGTATGTAGTAAAAACATAATTAACATATCTATAAATTTAAAAAGAGATTCTTATTAAAAAGAATGAATAGATTTTTAAAAATGATGTTATAATAAGAGGAAGAGAGTAAGATGCATGCTTTCTCTTCTTTCTAGTTGGTATGTGTTTAGTTGCAAACTTGAAAAGGAGATACTAGTAATTATTTCCCCTCACCCGTATGTGTTTTATTGCTTTGCTACATAGTCATAAGCTCATAGTTGGCAAATTAAATCATGATGAAATTTGCCTTTGTGTTATTCAATTTTAATTTTAATGACTTTACTCGTTAGGTCTTGGTGTGGAGCAGCTCTTTTAATTAATTTGGACCATAGCTGGGCCTCAACGTACCAAACCGTGAAAACGACATGTACATGGAAAATAGCAAAAATGTAGCGGGTAGGAAAAGTTCACAAAGTTTGGTAAGATGTCTATGACTAAATAATGAGATAGGCACATGAGATGAGGGAAAAGCAGCAAAAAAATATAAAATATTTATCATACAATAATGAAAAAAGCAAAAATAGGTCCTGGAGCATGAGAGAGTGGAGAAGGATATTGTAGTGTAAATGTGTGGGTAATAAGCATGGATGCCCATGTTGTTAGGTCATCATGATTGTGCAAAGTCATCCTCAACCCCATGTATCTCATGTAGTCTTTTCTCAGTCAACCATCTGTCCCTTTCACAAACTCAATCTCAGCCCACAACACTTTTTTCTTTTTTTCTTTCTTTTTTTATGAATTCTTTTAAAATAAAATAGTATTTTCAATTACAATGCTATTAATTTGGAAATCAAACTTTAAAGTTTAAACTTATCAAAGAAATCAAGTGAAGTACTTGCATCAATAAATAAAATGTTATCTTCCTCTTTTTGTTCACAACACAATCTTTTAACCTTACGCCCACAAACCTGTTTCAATCAGATTCAGACGAAGTGGTCCATTGACACTACGCATAGAAAAGTCCCTTTGCCATTTGGATGTGCGCAGTCGAGGGAGGAAGATTTCTACGCACGCTCATCAAGTTGATCACCACTTGACAAAACTATTTGTGGAGTTTAATTTTGAAGAATTCACCCTTTTGTGCTATTTCATTAAATGTTTTTTCTTAAGGATCGAAAATAAAGAAGAAGAAAATATTTAAAAGCTCACTAAATGTTTTTTTAATTACTGATATTTGTTTAGATATTTATATATTAATTAGAAAATTCCCAAACAAGGGAGATTATAAGCTATAAAATTATTATAATGGTAAAAGAATAAGTACGTCTACATTTCAATATAAAGAATAAAATTCAACTAAAATTTAGACGTGGGACATCCTTATTCACGGACATGAGATTAGTATTTTAATAGTTATAGTAATGTCTATATTATTATTGTTCATAGAGTGAATATATTTTTCTTTTTTTATTAGAAGGGGATCAACCAACCACTTTTAATAAAGAGAAAAAAAATGAAATGAATTCTTTATGATTGAAATGTAAATTAACAATCAAAAGTCTTGTTTAATTTATTCAACAAAAATATGTGAGTTATTGTAAATATTTTAACATTATCTTTTATTCTATAAATAAAAATATATATAAATTCACCAATTGAGTTTAAATTTTTTAAAATTTTATCATATATAAAATAGATGCCAATTAACTGATGATAAAATTATATCACGGGCATATAAATTTAGAGGAATAATAATTTATACGGGACATGTGATATATCCCAAATTTCCTAATTTGTTTATATATACATATATTAAATTTCTTAAACAGATACGTAATCCCGATAGCGTGACCTAGATAATTATTTCAAATTATTAACTAATTAAACAAAATGTAATATTATTTGTGATTAGGTCATGAACCGAAATTTGACAGGGCCGTTAATATACGTACATTCGTTTGAGCTCATGATATGTGTTCTGAAAATGATTCGTCTCTGCTGTTTTTTTTTCTTCTCTTCTTTCATTTAGACGTCAGTATATAACTAAACTAACCTCTATTGAAATCAGAAGAATGACAAAAAACTAAACTTAGTCATCTTTGTTTTATTTGAGAACATCTCTATGTGTTAATTGGGAGGCCAAAAATTAATTATGAGTAAAAAAAACTAGCAATTAATACACTTGAAAGAAAATAGTTTTATGTTTCTTATAATTAGAAAAATAATATTCTCTTTTGTTTCTTATACAAATGGCTAAGTGGAATTATTCAAACTTGATCGAAGGTATTGAGTTCAAGTTTTAGATATAAAATTATAATAAATACTTAGAGGAAATTTTGTATTATCTATAATGATCTTAATTGACTTTAACTATACTACCTTATTTTGAGGATACATGTGGTTCATATAAAAAAAAACAATAAATATATTATTATCCATATTTTCTTTCATCTATGTTTTGTTTTTACATTCAAACATATGATTAATGCAGTTGTACAAAAGATGACTTAATTATCAATTGTATCCTCAAATTATTTTAAATGATTTAACTTAATTTAAAAGTGACATTAGTCATTGACGATAATTCCACCAGAGTCAATTCTCATTTCAAACTATGAGAAGTTGTCAAAGTAGTTCATAAAATTTTAAAAATATTAAATAAATAAATGAAATTAAAATTATTATCATTTTAGTCCTAAAATGTATAATTTTTTAATCATTAGGATTCCTAAATTTCACAATTTTCTATTGTTATAGTCTCTTGGTGGAAGTAATTTTAATGACTAATGTCACTTTAAAGAATTTATTTGATATTTTTCTAATTCTAGAAATTACTATAATAGCTTCACAAATCCAGAAATTAAAATGGGAGTTTAATTAAAATAAATGAAGTCCAAACTCTTTTTTATTTTTTCTTTGAAAAGCTGGTTTTTATTTTTATTTTATTTTATCAGTTATAAGCTTTTCATTGATTGTGTTGTGTATAAGTGTAGGATAAAGTGATAGATTTAAGATTTGTATCCTAGAATTTCCTGAAGATCCTCTTAGGGAACCGATTGGATCTCAATGTTCTCTACGTGAACAGTATTGGAGTGCTTCTGGGCACTTCTACAAGTGCTTTAGAGAAAGATGCATACCTCCATTGCATGATGAAGAGGTACAAAGCATGAAATTTCCAAAAACTTGTACCAAACATCCACCGAGAAAACTCCAAACATTTCCAAATCAAAGCAATCTTCCAAAAAAGTTTTGGCCAAATTGTTCGGTTAATTGATTTTTTAGAGATGGCATTGGCATCACATGGTGTTGGTGCCCTTTAAAACTAAAAAATTCCGAGGCATACCAACTATACTCGATCTTAAATTTGATGCCGACATTTTAAACGGTTAGCTTCAATTATTTGGGTTTGTTTTCTCAGTTTCTCTCTCCAATTAACAAATAAGTAATTATTGTTTCAATTTCTTGAAGAGGATAACTAACTTTGCAAAGTCTTATCTTTAGATGAGAGCCAGAGAGACTTCTTTCAATTTATTGAAGAGTATAACTAACTTTAAAAATTCTTATCTCAATTCCCAGAGGCTTGCCGCAATTGTAGAAAAGCATGAGAAAACTTATCCAAAAAAAAATAAAAAAAATGAACAACATGGTATGTAAAATGTGTCATTAAATTGAACAACCAACGGAGTTGCTTTTGACAAATTTAATATTGTCGTAGCGCTTCTACCAACTAGCATAATCAATCAACTTGAGATCATTACAAGCTGGGCGTGGATGCGGATGTGGATGTTACGTGGCTTTTTGGGTCACTTTGGCAAAACATTAACTCCTCTTCAGACCAACCAACAACTTTCTCATTTCATTTCACACGCTTCTATTCATTTCTCTCCCCGCTGAGAGATGAAGAGAGAGGTGCAAGGAGTATAAAAATTGGATTGTCCATTACTTTTTTTTTATATTTTTACAATATTTTTTTAATTTCTTAATCAATATCCCAAAAATATTAATTTAGTGGACCCTAAAAAGTAATGTGAATAGTGAATAGCGTGGAATGCTTGAAAATCAAGATAGATTCTTCAGTTCCAAGTTGAGGATTGAAGTGAGAATGACTCAGCCCGACAACTGTATTAGCAATTGGGATGGTGGGCTTTTCTTTTCATTTTGGCCTTTGGGCCCAAAAGAGAGAGGCTTACATATTGCTATTGTATTGTCAATCTTTTGACATTCGATTGATCCCAATCAAACTCTAGTCCCATGCCGAATGACCAGCCTCATGACATTCTAATTAGGGAGTATGGAGTTGTTGTTCGCACCCTTTTTTGCTCTTCGCACCTCCTTCAATTTTTGTATTGAGATCCACTATGCAGTTGGGCCTGATGGAGGACAAGTGGACTGATAAAGGAAGACTTGGGCCTAAGAAATTTACTTTGGACTCGCCCAACTGCCCCAAGTTCATTACCACTGGAAAACCTCTGTGTTGGAAAGACTGAAATCCCAGACCCCAAAAACCAAAAAAGACTGAAACCAGCCAACATTATTATGAATTATGGCTTATGACTCAAGAGGACATTAAATGATTTTAGAAGAAAGGATTTACTTTTTAAACTTTTTTAATTTTGCTTTTAGTTATTTTTTTTTATTAATCAGTGTTCCTTAACATTTTTTTCCGTCCTTATTTTTAGTCTTTTAATTTTTTTTTCATTCATGTTTTTAGTCTTTTAATTTTTTGCAATTTAACATCAAATCAAATAACAAAATAAACACAGTCAACCGTTTGATTATTAAAAGTAAAAAAAAAAAAAAAAAATCTTCACATCAAAGATAGACATGTTGTGAAATAAATGTTTATGATTTGAATTGTAAGAGTAATAATTTTTAGACATCTAAAATTCTAAACCCTACAAACTATTAATATCCTTTATTCTTTTAATCTCTATTCTTATTATGTTATATACTTATTATATCTGTCGCTTCTCTCTCGTTCATTTTTATTTCTCTAAGTGTAGATTATTATATAGATATATCCAAGATATTTTCAGATTTTAAATATATATTTTAAGTTTGATCTATCAAGCTAAAATACAAGTCCTCTTCATTCAGCAGTTCTGAATTATCGACTATTTTAATGTAAGGTAAAATTTGTGATTAGCAATTTAAATATTATTAAATTAATTTTAGGTAACTTCAGGCCGAACTCAGATTCGGGATCTCTATCATGGATTTGCCATTTGTAGCAGGAGACAAGGAAGATTCAGTGTCAGTTTGTTTTATATTTTGGTCATAGTGGTTTTAAGATATGGAAGTAACAGAATAAATTAGTTTAAGGGGACCCAAGCACCATTTAAGACACTTTGAAGCTTTTTTAGCTGAAGAGGTTGCATTGCAAACACTTTCAATTCAACAACTTGCTTAGCTTCGCCAAACTCTTTCATGAAGATTAATTAATATGATGTGGATCCTTTCCTATCTAGGCAGAAAGATCTATCTTGGTTTGGGTTTCTATAAGAGAAACATGCTTGATTAGCTTATACCTATGCTTATCAAAACAGATATAGTTTTTTTTTTGGAAGGAAAAAACAGATATATAGTAGTTATTAAAAGGGGATCTTGTGGGTTAAGGAATATTTGTTGAGCCCGATTTCTCTGTCTTATTCACAAAGGCAATGCCCTTGTACATGTAGCCTGCGACATTGGCTGGAAGTACGGTTTGATCTTGTAGCATGTTCTAAGAGACCATGTTGTACAATTTCTGAAAAGGAATTTATTTTGGTAGTAGTATAAAATAGTAATACTTATGTTTATTGTACTAGTATATTTAATAATAGTAATTTAAGATTCCAGAATCTTAATTTATATGATTATTCTATCCGTTAGATTTGTTTTATAATATATCTATATTAAGATAAGATATTGAGATCTAAGTTCACCTTTTCAATTGTCACTTTATATCACAGTAAGAAGCCAAATGAAATGCTCTATATCACAGTAGTATAATTTTTGGGTCTCCACAATGGATTGATTGAGTGGTAAGTCCACGAACACGCTTGGATCAACAATCACGTTACTCTTATTTGGAGTTAATCACGAGCATAATCGAGTACTCGTTTTGACCTCTTCGTCAACCAGAATGACAAGACCCATCGTGGGTGCTTGTAGGGCTATTTTCACGAAACTAATTATTTTATTAGCATCTTCTCCAACATATCACAATTGTGCTTCCATGTTTATCTTTTCCCTCCCTCCACCAATATCAAACATCTTTCTCCACATTCGCGAATTATAACTGTTTCTTTTTTACAAATTAATTAAGCAATCATATGGATTACAAATGAAAAGATTAGACTTTAAATGAATATATATGATTATCCATTCCGAGTAGCTCATTATTCACAAAACTTTTTACTTATTTCAATGTATTGGTAATATTTCATGCCCTGAACCTTTGCTTTGGCTAACAAATTACTATCAGGTCTAATTACTAATCGCTTTACTTGAGGATTGCTAGTAGGCTTGTGGCTTTGGCGATTTCATGCAGGCGTGCCCTCTCGTCTGAACTAGACCAATGAGGAACAAAAAGGCTGCGAGGCTAATTTGTTATTCAATATTTAATAACATACATGATTGATAACGATTAAAATTAAAAAAATGGTTAATTTTTTTATCTAAAGCCTCTTGTTTTTCTAAAATAAAATGAATGAAATACACATGAAATTAATATATACATTAAAATTTGAATAGTTTGCATCAATATTTAGATTCCAATTTTATGTTTAGTCAATACGAGATGGTGTCATTAAACCATATATTTCTTTCTGACTTGTATATAAACAAAATTAATTATTTTTAATTTGATTAAGAAAATTAATTAAAATTAATTAATTTTATTAATCTCAAGTAAAAAATAAGAATATTCTTAAAGTATTATTTATTGGAACTTGAATAAAATAAAATCTTTAAAAATAGAGTGGTAATTAAATGAAAGATGTTTTAAGAATGATATCATTAAATAGAAGTAAAATTAATTAGATTTATTTATATTAAAGTTCAGATATAATAGATATAATGTAACTTTTTTTCTTATATATCAATACATGAGGAAATATAAATAAATTTGATATCATATTCAAATAAAACATCTTAAAAGAGAATAACTTTATGATTTTTTTTGCTTATGTATTATGTAACTTATTTATTCAACATGAGAATTTTTATTTAAACCTACGCAAGTATAGATATATTCTAGTTATTACTGTTGAAATATTTAAAATTCTCTCTTTCCTCCAAATTTCACAAATATTGGATGGGAGCAAAAATTAATTGACAAGGAATTTTGTTCTCTTCCATTCTTCTTATTTCCCTCCTAAAAATGAATCAAATAACACACGTTTATAAAAATTCCTCCCCTTCATCGATCAATAACTGTATAACTCAATCCTACAAAATTGTAAGAAGGACTACCTCAGCCTTTACAAGGATTACATCAGCTATATTTATAATTAACATGGGATCTCAAACATGCTGAGAGTCGATGTCTCAATGGCTCCGCACTATACGTTTAACTCGGTTTTTCCAGTCAACCCTTTCTGAGACACTTGCGGGCTAAAAGTAATCAAGGTTGCTTTTTCTAACACCATCATTCTGGTTGGGGAGAGAACATGGCCGTAATGCAACTGAAAAAATGGCTTAATCTCTTTACCATTTCCTAACTTTGGTAGACCTGTTATAAGAAGACCTGGTTACAGGACAATATAGTGATTATGTGTAGTAATTAAGACAACCATCAGAATGAAAAATCAGAATGTTCCTTTTATTCTTCTCTGTAGTCATATTTATCTTCTCACTAGCTCTCTTTGATGGTAGTTTCCTTAGTATTCCAGTTGCTATAATTTTATCTTTCTAAACAAATGGAGTCAGGTAGGGTCTAATAAAAAATATTAACTGATTTCCCTTCGGTTACATGATTTACCTTGTTGCCATTATTTTTTTTTTTTACTGATATCAGTGTTTTGGGCATGAGACTATTTTTCAGTTACCATAAAAAGAAGTATCTCCTTACCACAGTTGGACTTGGAGGTGTTCCAGCATCAACCTGCAGCAGATTAAATATTACTCTTTTCTTGAAGTGTTGATTCGTGGTCGACACTTGAAAAAAGGAGAAGCTCGCCATTTTCATTTCCCTGTGAAGTAAGAGCAAATTAAGCACCTGTCCTGTATAATAATATTTTACCTGGTTGGGTTGGTCCTAGCTAGATTGGGCTTGGACAGCACCTTAGTCTTTAAACAAACAGACAAACTGATACAGTTCATGATGGTGGCAAGCAATCATAGTCACCATGACACCTTCTTCTAGTGCGAGACTCACAATTCAAACTTTTATTCCTCCGACCTCGTTAGTTGATACATGTATGTATTACAGTGTACAGGCAAGAACAGATTAATAGAGTTGTTCCTTTTATTTAGTAGGCTTTCCCAATTAAAATAATAAAATATTGTTAGAGCTTTAAGTGGCAGTGACTTGGTGACTTGTTGGTCATAGATTTGAATTCGGAAATAGTCTCTTTACATGTACAAATGTACAATAAAGTACGTAATAGTAGTTCTAATGATAAGAGAAGGTAGTTAGAACTGGGGTTTGTTAATTTGACGAGGCAGCTT
Source organism: Glycine tomentella (assembly GCA_007407185.1). Classification (NCBI taxonomy): domain Eukaryota; kingdom Viridiplantae; phylum Streptophyta; class Magnoliopsida; order Fabales; family Fabaceae; genus Glycine; species Glycine tomentella. The sequence goes on along the minus strand of PYAF01003482.1, from coordinate 1,165,337 downwards.
AAGAAGAAATGAAATGATAACAGTATAGTTTGCTCAACTCAAAGTTTTGACGTAGTGAATTGGATGATACGTATGTCATCTGGTGATATCACAAAGTTGAAAGTAAACCTGATCATGAACATGGACCTACTTAAAGTAAAGCTAGCCATTAGTAGTTTTAGGATGTACAAAATTATTGGCAATCGATTTTAATACATTGAATAATCTAATCGGGAGATCGAATAGGTAAGGTAATTGTCCTTTATGATTAAAAAATTCCATGCTGGATGCCAATAACAAAATGATATCACCACCTTTTTCTCTTCATATCTTGATAGATATATAAACTATCGTTTAAATTCGACCATCTCATGGCCCCATCTATCCATGCACTCACTCGGTTTAGTGGCAGTTTGCTATCTCATAGACAACATGTTTCCAATTAAGGTCCTAAGAGGCGTTGATTAATCGAGTGAGTCAGTAAAATTAAACCTTTGAAAATGTTATACAGTTCTAACTATAATATCAATGGAAACGTGTTGTACGTGGACGGTACATAGACACAATCTTTTCCTATAGCTATAAAATCCATTCATTTTCATCTTTTAGAAGCATCCCTCTCATTCAGCTTTCTTCTTAGTATCGAGCTACATTTCACAGCCATGTTGCCAAGAAGTAGAACCCTTCCCAGCAGAATCCACCAAGGAATTGTAAGTGCACAAAGGAATCTATATTTGAGTATCATACGCTTTTTCTGCTTTTAATTTTGTTAGTCACTAGCTAGTATAGTATTATTCGATCACGTTGATTGATCTGATGTTAATTTGTTTACAACAGATAGAAGAGAGGCATGATGTCAGACCCTACTTACAAGTAGAAGTGCGACCCAATAATACCCAAACGGAGACCCAAGCGATGAATATCCAGTCTAACTATTCCAAGTGCTTCGATGATGATGGTCGCTTGAAGAGAACAGGTTTTACTTTAATATCAAAATTCAAAGCTATGGTAGATTCATTTCAGGGGAGGAGCTAGCATTCAAGTACTTGCTAAATTAAATTACATACATGAATTTCATATAATTTCATTCTATATAGATCAATCTCAAGCAGAAATATGTTGTTATAGTTTAAAAGCTTTTCACGAAATTTTAAATATTATTTATTTATTTGTTACTTTATCTATATAAATTTTATTAAAAAATTCAGATAAAAATAACTTAAAAACTTATGCCATTGTTTTCTCTATTAAATAACTTCTTTATTTAAGTTTTCAAATAGGTAAGCCCTTGTAGGCTATAGCTTAGCAAAAGATAACATGATCTTAATGGTTGTTGATAAGTAAAAATTCATTTACGCAATTTTGTTGAAATATAGTAGGGATCCCTATAAAAAAAACTTAAAATTATATGATTCATTTAAAATTTAGTAAAGTTATAAGATAATTTGATAAAAAGTGAATTTTATATTTGAGAAAGTAACGTATGCGCTGTAGAATAGAAGTAGAGTACTAGAAAGCAAAATTTGTCTCATAAGCTACATTGACATAAATTGGTAACAATCCTGAAGGTGACACATGAAGTAGAATGTGGAAGTGACAAATTAAAGCATGTTGTGCAGGAACATTTTGGACGGCAACTGCTCATATCATCACTGCTGTGATAGGGTCGGGAGTCCTTTCACTAGCATGGGCGGTTGCTCAGCTTGGTTGGGTTGCTGGACCTGTTGTCATGTTTCTCTTTGCCGTCGTCAATCTCTACACTTCCAACCTATTAACACAGTGTTACAGGACCGGTGACTCAGCTAATGGACACAGAAATTACACCTACATGGAGGCTGTCAAGTCCATCTTGGGTATTAAGAACATGTTATTAGTGTGTGTGTGTGTGTGTGTGTGTGTGTAATGTAAACACAAAAAGTGTGTTGTTTGTTATGAAACTGATATCATGTCATGCCATTCCTTTTGTGTTTCAGGAGGAAAAAAGGTAAAGTTATGTGGCCTCATCCAATATATCAATCTGTTTGGAGTTGCAATCGGGTACACCATTGCTGCCTCTGTCAGTATGATGTGAGTTCAAACATAATAAGGGACTTTAGTTATTCTTTCTTGCTCTATAAAATGAATTCACTTGCTGGAACTATATTTGTGATGTTAATTTATTCTCGACTTTTCTGCCTGTGTCTTCAGGGCCATAAAAAGGTCGAATTGTTATCACAGCAGTCATGGAAAAGATCCCTGCCACATGTCAAGCAATGGGTATATGATAACATTTGGAATAGCAGAAGTGATATTTTCCCAAATCCCAGACTTTGATCAGGTGTGGTGGCTATCCATAGTTGCAGCTATCATGTCCTTCACATATTCTTCTGTTGGATTGAGTCTTGGAGTGGCCAAAGTAGCAGGTGCAACCAGATTTATATTTTATGTGTCTAACATTTACCTGCAGCCTTAAACCATTGTTTAGTTCTTTTCGCAACTTCTGAATTAATTTTTCATATTGCAGAAAATAAAACTTTCAAAGGAAGCCTGATGGGAATTAGCATTGGCACAGTAACACAAGCCGGAACAGTCACCAGCACACAGAAAATATGGAGGAGTTTACAAGCTCTTGGGGCAATGGCCTTTGCATACTCCTTTTCCATTATCCTCATCGAAATTCAGGTAACTCAGATATGGCCTATCGTAATAATTAATACGTATTCTTCACAAAATGTTTAATAATATTGCATGGGAATTAATTAAGAAACAATTTATCTTTGTTGCAGGACACCATAAAATCTCCTCCTGCAGAGCACAAGACCATGAGAAAGGCCACAACATTGAGCATCGCAGTTACCACAGTGTTCTATTTACTCTGTGGATGCTTGGGTTATGCAGCCTTCGGAGATAATGCACCTGGAAATCTCTTGACTGGTTTTGGGTTCTATAACCCTTATTGGCTTCTGGACATTGCCAACCTTGCAATTGTTATCCACCTAGTTGGGGCATATCAGGTATTATATTACATATGATTCTTCAATGCTAGTTATCTGTTTTGAAGTCTACATATTGACGCAAGAATTATGATGGGCTCAAGAGCTTCTGAGCAGGCAGCAGTAGACAAGAAATGAAAAATAAGAGAGAATTGATCGAATATAAACTTATAATGATCTTGCCTTAATTGGGTTGTGCTTGTCTTCTCATAGAACATCTAATAAATTATATACAGATTTCCTAGAAACAATTTCAGATGATTGTGACTAAAATTGAATTAAACTATAACAATTACATGCTGCCATATTAGTACTTGATGATTAGTACGTTATTTCGAGGAATAATGCTAGTATCTTATTTCAAAGGCTTGATAGAACTTCTGAAAACTGTTGAACATTATCATGTTGCAGTTTGTGTCACTATGATTTGGTTTGAGTTGCTTTAATTTTGAATCGATATTAGTTTCTCAATTCTAGATATAAACTAGGGCTGGGAGCATGCTAAAGAAATGTACTGGTATATATACATTTATTTATGAAATGTATATACTATTCCACAGGTTTTTTCCCAGCCGTTATTTGCATTTGTGGAAAAATGGAGTGCACGTAAATGGCCAAAGAGCAATTTTGTCACGGCAGAATATGATATACCGATTCCCTGCTTTGGGGTGTACCAACTCAACTTCTTCCGCTTAGTATGGAGAACCATTTTTGTGCTGTTGACGACCCTCATAGCCATGCTCATGCCTTTTTTCAACGATGTGGTTGGAATACTTGGAGCTTTTGGGTTCTGGCCCTTAACAGTATATTTCCCTATCGACATGTATATTTCGCAAAAGAAGATTGGACGATGGACTAGTCGGTGGATTGGACTTCAGTTACTTAGTGTCAGTTGCCTCATCATTTCATTGTTAGCTGCAGTTGGTTCCATGGCAGGGGTGGTTTTGGACCTCAAGACTTACAAGCCATTTAAAACTAGTTATTAAGTGAGATTTAAAGAAGGCCGTGAGAAATAGAAGTGTTTAAGCTTTGATGATATTATAGAAATAATAGAAAACTAATGATAAGTTGATTTGTGAAATTTAAGTATATACGCTCCATGCCTGCTGTTGTTAGAGAAATTGATTTGAGAAGAAAAAATGATAATTCGACATAACATACCTCAGAACTTGGACGTATACGTGTCAGTGTTTAAGTGTTATTTTGAAGTCAATTACAATGAATAACAGCATTTGAACGTGTTATTTCTTTAGTCATAGTACTTTTTTCTTCTCCTCAGTCCATGGTATTTCTTCCTTTTGCCATTTTATTTCTTAAGCTAGATTACTTTTGTTCCACCCCTCTGATATCCCTTAAATTTAAGGTTTTTTCTTTTCACTTTCATTTACATTAATTTGGCTATTCTGTTATTTACGAAATACTAATAACTGAATAGAGGTTGCTGCCAGCGAGAAAGAAACTTGGCTATACCATACAACTACAAACATAACTTCAATCACTTTCAACCATGAATATGCAATTTATATCAGTAGACAAGAATGGGAAAAAAATAACTGGAATTCAACATCGCAAATTCGGTAAATAACCCGTTGGACTTCAATAAAAACAGAACTTTAGATGAAAAGAAACGTCAACAAACCTAATTCCTTTTCCCGAACATCTACATTAACTATTAAATCTCTATAAAGATTGAAACAGGCAAACTATTATATATGAAGGGTGTTGGGGGATCCTAATTCTTTTGTTGCCATGCCTTATTTCTTAAGTTTAGCAGAAGTTGCTTCAGCAGCAGCTTTAGCTAGTGTTGTTGGTTTGATTGCGCTCTTGGGGTTGAGAGCCTTCCTAAGTTTGAACACGGCCCAAGCTGTCCCAATCGCATGCCCTGCTGCATCAAGGCCTTCATTTGTAACTTGTGCTGCTTCCTCTCCATATCTAACAAAATAAATAAATAAAAAAAGACCAAGTCAATCACACCACATCAATAAGGCTCAAGATGCTTCTTGCACAGGTTAACTAAATGCAACCTACAGAAATAAGTGCTTGTCCAATTTTAAAACCAATCAAGTGTAATCCCTACAATCCCTACATGTCACAACCAAACAACGAACTAATTTGAACAAAACATTGGTTTGATAAAAAAACAAATAAAAATTCAAGCAAAGGTCTTGTATCATTTGAGGCCAGGAAAATGAGGCAATTTTGTTAGTGATGAGAAGAATACTTGAATAGAGAACGAACTTACTTATGTGAAACTAGGCCGGTGGTCACTACTGATGAAGTGGACATGACATTCCTTCCAGCTACTTCTGCAGCATCCAAAACCTTATCTGCAGATCACAGGCAAAATAATTATAAGAAAAATAAAATAAAATAAAAAATTCCTACCTATTCCATGCACACATAATGGAACATAACATACTGAATCCATCCATGGTAGCAAGGACGATTTCCCCTGGAAGAAGGCTAAAGAACTTCTTTCCAGCTTTGGAGTTGACCACAGAACTTGTGAAGAATCCAGACACCTTGACAACCCCAGAGAGCACACCAGTGGCAACTTTCTCAGACATCATAGTCAATTTCTTAACCCTTTTCATGTTCTCCAATGCCTGAGGACTAACCTGGGAGTGTGAACCAGGCTCGAACCTCTTCTTCAAGAAATCATTCCCCCACTTCAACCTTTCCACAGTCACATCTCCAGCCCACAAAATCCCCCTAACCACTTGCCCCGACCCTGCCGCAATCCATCTCGCGAAACGGCCGCTGTAGTCCTCCACATTTGGCGCCAACGTTGTCCAGTAGGCACCGGAACGCTCCTCCACCACTTCCCTCTTCTCTCCCGATTTTTTTAACTCCTCCGGCGATGTCTCCGTCGAAACTGAACCATCCAAAACCTCCCACCCTCCCACACCCTCCACTTTCTCCTTCGACAGAAAGCTGTACTTATCCAGAACCTTGTCCAGTTCCCTCAGCACCCTCTCTTGTCCCTTCGCCGCCACCGTCAAACCGTAATTCAGCACCTCGAATCCATTCTCCTCCGCTTGCTTCTGTGGGACCTGGACCGTGAAGAAGTAGTGCGACTTGTCCAGCTTCACCGCTGACACGTCTTTCGCCAACGGCCACTGAACTTGGTCCCCGACGCGGGCCAGAACCGCCAACACTTTGTCGCCTTCTCCTAGGCTCGATATGGTGAGATCGCCGGAAGCAAGGTGCACGCTGGAATCCTTTTCTATCAGATGCAGAATGGCACCCGGGACCGTGACCAGAACGTTTTCCATGGCTTCTGCTGTAGTCGTGTTTGGCTCTTCCCGAATAAGAGTCTCTGTTTCCACTGAGGGATAAAAGGAAGAAGAAGATGGTGAAGGCTGGGAGAAGGGAGAATTGGCGTCTGGGTTTGTTGAATCGACTCGTGGATAGAATGAACTTGGTTGAAAAAACATGTCTTTGAAGTTTGAAATGTGATTGTAAAGTGAAGAACGAAGGAACACGTATACGAGAATATAAATATATACACGGTTACTACATGGGATGGATTAAGATTATGTCGAACATTAATAAATTAATAAATAATATATAGGCAAAACCGACATGTCGCATAAAAGAAAACACGTGGCGGTGGGGAAGACGTGTAACAACCGCGGACGCTGCCATCTCCTCGGAGTGCCAGTTTTGCTTACAGTTACTTTCTGTTTAAGAAACCAAGGAATGAACTGAGAAGGATCCAGATTCCATATAGGGCAATTCCCGCGTAGTTTGGTTATTAAGAAAAAGGATGGGTCACAGCCCAAAAGTTTAAAACATAGGACCCAACAACAAAGCCCAAAGAAGTTCATAAGTGTTCGACTATTTGGGCCTCTTCACAAAAATAAGCTCCATCAAGACATTCTTCATCACTACTTAGCGACTGAATGGGACTTTCTTGAAGTTGCGTCTTTCACAAACTACAATAATTTTGGATTATAATATTTCTCGTGAAAATTATTGGATCTCTTGTTATATTTGTTTTGTATGAACTCTTCAACTTCAACTCTGTTCTAACCTTAGTTAATACTTTTACATTTATAATAAATATTTATTATTTTTTATGTGAAAATGGTATCGGTATCTCTCCTATCGAATGTCGACCAACCTTACTATTTCAATTTTCTTTGTGGTTATGTATTTGAGATTGAGGGATTGTGTATTTTTCCGGCTGAATATCGACAATTCTCAATACTTCCAGCCTCTTTGCACTCACACACTCAAGGTTGAAGGACTTTGTACCTATCCAATCGAATATTGATCATTCTTACTATTTCAAGTCTCTTCACCATTATTCACTTACAATTGAGGAGTTGTATATCCTCTCGATTCTAATTAGATTGATTGGCTATTAACTCAAATATTGAATGGACCCGATCTAAATATGATGTTATTATATAATTCATATTAGACCTAAAAAATAAAGTAAATTACACCTCATTACTTAGATGTTAATGGATTACATCTTTTTTCACCGAAACATGAACTAGCGAAAACAACAATATCAATTTAATCTATAATCTAAATCATGATACTTGCATAGATTTAATTAATTTGTGCTAAGTATTCCATAATTTTCATGTAGGTAAGGTAGGTAATTATTCTGTGACCTCGAGAATGATATAGAGCAAACGAAAACTTCATTTATGTGTGGACCCTATACTCTAGGTTCTTGTGCTATTATTGTCCTTCTCTTCATAGAAGCAAATCCAAAGAACCTTATTCTTAACAAGAATATTGTGTATAATAGTGGCAAGAAGTCAGGACCCAGGTACGCCTGTAACAAACATAAAAAGCAAACAGAACGAGATTAAAAAAGGAAAAACAATACAGGATCAAATTTGAAAATTGCTAAATATATATATATATATATATATATATATATATATATATATCAGAAATTATACTTAACATGTTTAAGAAACATGTTATCTATCAATTGTATACAACTTTATTAATATTTTATACATTTGACAGGAGAATATATTGGGAATTGAGTAAAGACCAAACCTAAATGACGTAGTAAATTCAATTTGTTATGGTTAATGTTCTTACATCTATAACAATATAAAGGGGATTGGAGAATTTTGAGTGTAAATTAATGACTGTTAATAATATTAATAATAGTAATAAACCTAAAAAAGAATGATAATAAAATAAATTAGAACGTTAGGCTTAACATTAGTGTTTGTCCACACCCCGCACGTGTTTCACTCAGCTTTCAACGAATACGCATGGGAGACAAAAAAACAACACAGTGGAATTCTGGTAAGTGATTATTAACTTGATGCCAGTTTTGTAGGATAGACGCTAAGACGCATCGGATATGGCCTTCTTTCACTCTGTTTCCAAACTCAACAACTTTTATAAGATTCGTTAAAAAATTTGAAAATTATATTGTAATTAAACGTAAAAAATAAGTTCAACTATTTGTCGAACAAATATATGAATGAATTCAATATTATGACTTTGCGAAAAGCTAAAAAAAATATACCCCTTTTATTTTATTTTTACTGCATTGTATACCCCTTTTATTAAATATCTTATAATTTCATACTTTTTATTAAACATTCTGGCTATTTAAATGTTACATTAAATAGTTTATGTTTATTTTTTATTTTAATTTCCTTTTTTGGTCCAAGGGAAACCTTGTGATAAGCCTTTCAACTTTTGCAAGAGATAGAAAAAGAGGGGATAGAGGGTTAAATAGGAGAAGGGCATTACATGTTTAAATTAAAATATGTAAATTTAAATTTGTAAAATAATCACAAGTCTTATTTTTTTGAAGTTGAATTTTTAAACAAAAAATTATTTTAAACATACTTTTGGGATAACTAAACATAATTTCAAATTCATTTTATTCACAAACATATTTTTAGATCATCCCATTGAAAATTCAAATATACACTAAAAAAATAGAATAGAACTTGTAAAGAAAAAAAAAATTAAGAAAATAAATAAAAGTAAAACCATGAAAAGTGATGAAATACCAATAATCTCACTCAAAACAAAGTTAAAGATGAGGGGGGAACTTTAATTATCAAAAGATAATGTTACTGATCTAACTTTTAGGTCTAAAATCTTTGACTATTAATGCCTTTGTTTGAAATATTTATAACAAGATTTTATTAACATCTACCTTAAGAGTAATTTGAAATATTTAAAAGTTATTTATTTTGAATACAAAATATTTACTATATTAAAAGTATGAGTTATAGTAATTAAACATCTTTAATAAAAAAATATATCATTTTAAATATTTTTTAGAGTATCATTCTCAGAGAAATAAATTATCTTAATTAATTTTCTGTACTTGAATAGTCGCTCGTTAAAATCTCTATCACTAAAATCTGATGCCTCTTCTCTTATTATTTAAATTCTCTCTTTTACTTTTAGTTAAGGACTAAAACTTTACTAGACAAAAATGTCATAGATCCACCATTAAAATCCCATGCCTCTTTTATATGTTATTAAATTCTCTTTTTCTTATTTTTTAGTTAAAGAAAAAAAATTTACTAAACAAAAAATGTCATTGATAGAAATGTCACATAAGACAATTCAAACTCCATTCTCCATTCTTAAAATTAACTTTAGCTTCTTTTCTTTTTTTTCAAAACAAAGCTTACATGCACATCTAATTATAGAAAACAGAATCGAGAGAGGAGGGGAACATAATTAATGCTTTGTTTAAAACAGTGTAAGATTGGCAGCATAAACCACATACTTAAGATTGCAATAATAATAACTAATCAACAACAGAGAAAACAGAATATGCTTTAATAGAAAAAGATATTTTCAAATCAAACGTGGTTAAAATTAAATAATGACGACTTAACATAAATATTACAAATTACTCCTATAATTTTATAGAGTATAGATAGACCACTAAAAAGTCTATAAATACAAGGTGAAGCTAAATTAAACCGAAGAAGAAGAAGAAAAACTTATTAAAAAAAGTACAACAACGGATTACAACTCCAAACTTGGTCACTTTAACAAAACACGATCCTAACAAAATGAAAAAGAAAGAAGAAATACAAAATATTTGTGTTGACTGTTGTCTTTAATATTAGTCGTGGCAACTTACAGAGGGTGCCACTCACTTACGTCACGAGTCACGCGCCGCAACGATCAAAACGACAATGATCGATTCTGAGGCTCTCTATAACGGTTCTATTTGAGTCACCACAATGGGGCTCCGAACAACGTGCTTCCCATCCGTCCACGTCAGCGACCCGAACACCGCCCCGGACTGACCCATCTTCAGCTTCCGGGTGTCCCCCGCCACCGTCACCACATAGCTCCGCTTCTTCACCGCCTCCGAGAACACAAGCCTCGACGGCTTCACCGTCACGGTGACCCCACTCGCGGGCGCCTCCACGCTCACGCGGTAAACAGAGTTCGCGGGCCCCACGTTGGTCACGGTCCGTATGAACGTCTTGGAAGCCACCCCCTTGGACGAAACAGGAAACATAGCAACAAAGGAAGGGTAATTCAGATTCTCCGGCGCCGGCCTTCTCACCGGACAATTCGCCGGCGCGCGAGTGATCACCTGAATCACCTTAGGCCCGTAACCAATACCGCAAAGGAAATTAACATAATCATTGTTGGTGATATCGTACACCAAACCAGGATCCATCGCTCGTCCTAGGTTAAGATGGCCAGCACCGAAATCGTAAGGAGTTGAGCTGTTCCCGGTGGCTTCGTCGGTCATGATCTGGTTGCGGTTGTCGAGGACGGTGGCGGTGGTCATCATGGCGGACCTTATGGCGGCGGGGCTCCAATCAGGGTGAGCCGATTTGAGCAAAGCCGCGGCGCCACTCACGTGAGGGCAAGCCATGGAAGTGCCAGACAAGATGTTGAACTCGGTTCTCCTCGTATCGGAGTCCAAACCGGTCGGGCCGACAGCTTCGGTCCAAGCCGCGAGGATGTTGACACCGGGAGCAATCAAATCCGGTTTAAGTATCTCAGGGTTTAAACCGTTGGGTCCTCTCGCTGAGAAAGAAGCTATAACCGGTGCGGGTTTGATTCCTAAGATAGTACCTTTGAAATCAAGAGTGGCTGTGGGGTTTGTTGAAGAGGAAATGTATTTCTTGATGACGTCTCCTTCGTTGGCACCAACAGCACAAGCTGGGAGAAGGTGAGCGTCTCCCACGAGTCCTTCGCCGTTGGATATTCCGTTGGCCAGAATCATTCCTACTCCTCCTGCTTTCTTCACCACTAACCCCTTTGCTACCCTCGGGCTACTTCCTCTGTCGCATATTACTATCTTACCCTTCACCATCTTCGGATCTAGAGAGTTCTCCATGCAGAGTGAGTCTCCAAGAATCCCTGATTTCCCAGGGTAAACAAGTTGATACATTTTCCCCTTCAAAGCTGCTCCCGCGTAGAGCGACACGCCGGAGAGTCTCCGACCGTCGCCCAGAATCACTTGTGAGGGGAAGTCCCGATCAATGGTGCCTGCGCCTACTGTTGTTAACCATGGAGAAAGGTTCGTCACTGACATTCCGCTGGGACCATCGTTGCCGGCGGAAGAAGACACGAACACTCCTCTGGAAACTGCGCCGTAGGATCCGATTGCGATGGGGTCAAGATAATATGGGGAGGCAATACCGTCGCCGCCACCGATTGAGATCGAAATCACATCCACGCCGTCGTTCACGGCGGCGTCGAAGGCGGCGAGGATGTCAGAGTCAAAGCAACCGGAATTTTTCCAGCAAACTTTGTAAGCAGCCAATCTGGCTTTCGGAGCAACGCCTTTCGCGATTCCTGCAGCGTAACCGGACATGCTGGCTTGGAAGGCGTAGCGGCCGGCGGCGGTGGAGGCGGTATGGGTGCCGTGGCCATCGGCGTCGCGAGGGGATCGGAATTCGACGGTGTCGTTGATCGGATTGAGAGGACCCGAACCCGCACCTGCCTCGTGGCCTTTGGAGAAGAATCTGGCGCCGATGAGCTTGCGGTTGCAGTTTTTGGGGGAGAATCTGACGCCGGTTTCGCACGCGCCTTTCCAGCGGCGGGGAATGGGGCCGAGGTTCAAATCGGAGAAGCTGCGGCGTTCAGGCCAGACGCCCGTGTCGAAGATTCCAATGATGACGTCGGAGCCGTAGTCGGATTCGGACCAGAGGCCGCGCTGGTTGCGGAGGCCGAGGAACTGAGGGGAGCGCGTGGTGTGGAGCTGGCGGCGGCGGTCTTCGAAGACGGCGAGGACGGAGGGGTGCTGGCTTATGGAGGCGACTTGCTGGTGCGAGAGCACCGCGGAGAAGCCGTGGAAAACGGTGTCGTATAGGTGGAGGATGCTGGTTTCATCGGCGAACTCGGAGGTGTACCAGTGGTAATGGGTGGGGAACACGGTGGGCTTGGATTGGGAATCGACGCGAAAGATGAAGGTCTTGGAAGCTTCATCAGCGGAAACAACGGAAAAGACAATGAAGAAAAACAAGAAAACGAGTGGGGGAGGAAAGGAATTCAATACTTGTTTGCCCATTTTCAGACACAGTGGAGACTCAAAGACTGAGTGAGTGATTAGCAAGTGAGAGAGGGCACTGAGTGTTATAACGTCCACTAAGGGCCAGGGAAGACTCAAGACTCAAGACTTTTTTCTTAAAATAAGAATAATGATGTTAACTAGGATATTTCATTACAAACTAAATATAAGTATTATTTTTTTTTGCGTAGAATATAAGAAAATGTATATAAAAAAATATGTATGATAAAATATTTATATTTTAAGTTTCTTAATAAATGTTTTTAGTTCACTCGTTAGCATCTACCAAAAATAAAACCCGAAAAGGAGGGAAATTAATTATTTAAAATAGTATAATTGTCTTTAAGAAACCATTTAACTTAATAAAACATTTTTTTAATTCAACTCTGGGAGTAGTTGTCAAGTGCGGAACATATGGCAATATGGCATAAGTGTTCGTTCGTTTGTGGTAACTCAAATCTAATGAGTCAGCTCAATACCCGCTACATTGTGTTACATTCCCAGAATAAATATTTTGAGCCGCATCATTTTTAAAAAATATAAAATACTAGAATCGTATATCAGTTTGCTACTTTGATGTTCATAATTTTAAAATACGCATAAATCTTTAAATAAGTCATTTAATTTGAATATATATATATATATATATATCTATATATATACTGAAAACCAATTCCTCTAGTAAATTTGCAAAATATGGATTATTATACTGCAAAAATAAACAAGATCTACCACCCTTCTGTTTCCATTTTCGGATTTCCATTGCTGGCAGGAAAACGACGTTGGATTATTATCACCGTATTGTATTACTACTGTATAAAAGAATGGTAAAAAGTAATTCTGTAATTGGTTTATAAATGAAAGCCACAAATGATCTCGAGATTAATTTATTTTAATTTTCATTATATATTCATGTTTGAATTAAACTAATATTTTATCATGCCATAAATATTTATTTTATATAACGTTATAACAAATAAACATGTCTGGTAATGTTGTAGCTGATAGATTGGCAGCTTTATTATCGTTTGAGTTTAAAGAACACTTCTGGATTGAGACGCACCCCACTAAATGTTTCTTCCCTTTTTCCATTCTGATGTAATATGGCATTGTGCCTTAATAATATTGCATCAGATTTATAAAAAAAAAAACAATTTAAAATCGTAAACAAGTATTTCTAATATATAAATTGGATTTTAAAATCATATTAAATAATTTTAATTGTAATGTAAAATTATTTTAAAATTTAAATGGATAGATAATTAAGAAGATAATGCTAACAACACATTTTTCTTTTTTTTTAAAAGGGACAACGCATTTTTTTTAAGTTACTCTGTATTGTTAATTAAATATATGAGTAGTTACAATAATGTTTAATTAAAAATAAAATGGATAAAAAAATAAATTTTAAATTTTTTATAATTTAATTTATATACTAAAAAATTAGTCTCGATCCTTTACTTTGAATATTGATTTTATAATCAAGAGTTTTGACAACCTATTACTTAAATTGATTTAGTAAGATTTAAACACAACAAATCAAACGAAAATTCAAACAAACAACAAACACAGTAAATCAAATGATCTCTTTCCCATAGACTTCTAAATTCTAATCCTCCAGGTTCTGTACTTCAAAAAAAAAAAAAATCTAACTCGTTTACTTGATTGAATTAGGTTATATTTAGCAAAATATTTTAGATACCTTTTAACTTTTTTTATCAGTTAAAAAATTTATTTAACTGTTCAATCAACGAGTTTATTTCAGTAATTTTTTAATAGATTTTAAAGTTTTTTTGTTACTTGAAATAAAGGTTTTCAAATGCTAGTTTATATTTTTTTTTTTCATTTTATCCATGTTATATTTATCCAATTTCCTAAATACTCTTTTAAATTAAATCACAATTTTTTTTTATCATTTATACTTCTCAATTATTTCAACAATTAATTTTACCAAATACTTATAATTTAATAAGGTATTTTTTTAGCTTTTTAGCTACCTGATTTTAGATTTCAGCTACTAACTAATTTTTTAGATAATTTTGTCAAATATAGTCATTTGATTTAAATTTAATACATTTATAGAAGAATTAAATTGTTTCATAGTTTAATTATTAAACAGTATTTTATAAACGGTAATATCAATTGTTTATAAAATATAATATAAATTAATTAGAAAATATTATTAGTGTAATAATTATAAAAATAGTATTTTCAAATTAAATATTATAAAATTAATAAATTTAACATATGTGATAATTGGTGATTGAATATTAGTGTAAAAAAATTATATTGTGAATGCACAATTTAATTGAATATTACTTGTTTAATTAATAAATTATTGATTTAAGTGATATTAGATTCAATTTCCTTACCTAAATTCTTAGATTTAAATCTTGTAAATGAAAAAATTTGTTTAAGAAAAAGATCTCATTACAGATAACTAGATAAATTATTTGAAAAAATTAACTATTAATAAATATTTCTTACCAAAATTTTAAAAAACCACCCACTCATAATTAAATCTCAAAACAAAACATTTCTACAAAACGCATTTAATGCTTTAGGGTAAACGTCAAAACTTAGATTAAATTTGTCGTGTTCGTGTTATGAAGCTGTGGAATCAAATAATGGTGTATGTATTCTTTTAAGAGGCTTTTTTTAAAGAATTAAGAATTTCTTTTTAATCTCCAAACTTATTTGACTTTTTTATGAGATTTTAAAATATTTTTTCCAAGCTTTGGACACTTTCAAAAGTTTGATAATAAGAATAATTTATTGTTCGAAACCTAATCATAATTAAAATTTATTATTTCTTAATGATATATTTTTTAGAAAATAAATTTAAGGATTTTTCTAAGAACTCATTAATTGTTATTTCCTTCATTTTTTAATTGTTGAATTTGAAAATTTGTTTATATTTATTTGTCGCTTGTGAAGTTTAAAAACTCATTAATTATTATTTTATGAATTATATTTTTATTTGTCACATAATATTTAATTATTATATATATTTATTTATTTATTGCGAAGTAAAAAAAATGAAAAAAATAAGAAAATCCCACAACTATAATATCATAATCAATAAAATTTATTATATTTTTTGTTTTCCGCATAAAAATCTAAAGACAGATAAAAACAAACGGAAGGAGTATGAAGTGTGTGTAATTAATTAAAAAAAATTAAAAGACCAACATCTTATTCTGTAAACTATATATTATAATTAATTTTTAAAAATTATATATTATAATTTATAATATAAGAGTATTCATCTAATTCTTGTGTTGGTTCATGGTTGTGAACCTCCTCTGCTTCAAAGGAATTATATTTATATAGTAATTCTGTACAGTTTTTTGTAATAGAAAATATAGGAAAAGTATAAAATTGAGTAAAAACATATTTTATAAACAATATTATATAATTTTTTAATAAATATTATTTTTCATACAATTGGTGTAAATTTCTTTTAGGTATAATTGATTAACAACAATTTATGCAAATAATAGATTTGTCAACAATGAAGTTTAATAAAAACACAGAATTTAATGGCTATATATTTATCGGTGTAAAAACTATCAATAAATAAAAAATCATTACTCGTGGAACTTTTAATACAATTATTTATAAAAAATTAATAAAATTATTATAGATGATAATTTATTATTAAATTATAGTATATAACCTATTTTATTATTAGCAAAATAATTGTCTCTTGTAAATATAAATTTTAGTTAGATTGTATATGCAGTATATAAGATTTTATACTGTTATTTATGGAACGTAATCAGTATATAATAAGATTATTGTGTTTTATAATAATTATGTAAAATATTATATATAAAGTAATTTTTAACCAGTTAATAATATCATTTTTTTATATTGTTTTTTCACCATAACATCAAAATTATTTTAACTTATTTTTTATAAAGTAATTTTTATATATTGTTAATACATCAAAATTAAACCCTTAAATGTGTTATTTGTAATTTAATTTTTAATCATGTATAAAATATTCGTTTGAAAATTCCTTCAGTATTTTTTTTATTTATAAAAAATATGATTCTGATGCCATATGATAGACTGTATAGCATCAAGATGGTGTTACTCTTACAAGGTCCTCTTTATTTTGTTTATGTTGTAAAAGAAAATGTTGTGTATCCGTATCATATAAGATAAAAAAAGGTAAGTTTCAAATTCTTCCCTTTTCTTTTAGAAATGAAAATCAATGGAAAGTGTTATAAATAAGTTGAAGTGTTATAAAAATCAATCTGAACTGGCCGATTGAATTAAGATATGATAATTTAATTAGGTCGATTATCGAATTTTGATTAGATCGGTTTGATTTGACTGATTATAATTATTTTTTAAAATTTGATTTTTTTTAAAAAATTAGATTTTAGATTTTTGATTATTACAATTATTATTTTAGATTTAAGAATATGGACAGATTTTTTGTTAGTCACATAATATTAGTTATATATAATAATTATATATATTTTTTTGAATTGTTAATATATAACAGATTAAATTACATCAATTACTAATTCATTTATTAAACCATTTACTTATTAACCCCCACTACTTTTGATAGAGTAAATAACCGCATCAAATTTTACAATTATGGATTAAATAAAAACTGTATGTTATTATAAATTTTTTATATTATCTTTGATTTTTAAAAAATAAAAATAAAAATCAACGTTTGATACATAATGAAACGTGGAAGCCCAAGACACGTAAGACATGGGCCATCCCATCGCATCCAGTCACCCCCACCTTGTCCTTTTTTCATGTTGAAATTCTTTCCAGACAATGACAACAAAATACTATACCTTACAATGATTCATACACATCTTTCATATATGTTGCTAACAACCATAACGAAATAATTGTACTCTCTCCATTATTTTTTAAAGCGACATTTAATATATGTAATTATGTATGATTTAAAATATAATTTAATATTTTATCTATGTTAAATTTAATTTTTAATATCTCAGAATACTATTTCACATATAAAATTATAACTAATATACATGTGTTGAAATTAATATCCATATCATTTATAATGATAAATGTTTAGAAGTGGGTGAAAGGATAGACTTCTGAATAATTCATTATATATCTAATTTTGTGATAAATATATAAATAATTAACATTTAATTAAAGATAAATATCATTAAAATATTAGTATTTGATATTGTTTTAAAAAATAATTAGAAAAATTTAATTAAAAAATGCAGGTAGTACGTGATGTTCTAAGATATTCTGGTCAAAATTAGCACGAGTATATATTTTCACTGGTTTCTATATTGTAAATATATACATATTTCTTTGAAAATAGAACAAGGCAGTGGAATATTTTTCTGTGAAAATGCCAATTACACACAAAAGTTAAGCACAAACGTTGAACAGAAAGATAAGTGTTATTATTCTCATGCTACCCATAATTTTCCTTCCTCTTTTATGCTTTTCTTGTTGTCTACGGAAAACAGGTTTTATTTTTATGGTTTAAATAATTTCTTAGTTTAGTACATGATATTTTTGTTTTGGACTTTTTAATTCTTTTGTTGGTTTCTTATTAAATTTTGTTGTTTTATTTTGATTTTGGACGCAAAGATTTTTTTTTTATTTTTGTGATGATGTGATTAATAAAGATAGAAAAAACAAATTTGATGTTATTTAAATAGAAAAACTAAATATCAATATAAAATTTATATCTTTGTCGGAATTCTAATAATAGTCTTGTCAGATATTAAAATAAAAAACAACAAATACTAAAATTAAGAATTAAGAAAAATTATAAGAAAAAAAATTACTCCGATTTAAGTATTTTTTTATATATTTATTCTCTATAGCCAACATTAGCTGCTGCAGAGCTTCTTCTAAGCTTGTTTACTAGTTAAAGAAGCTTACAAAATACTAAAACAATTTACCAAATACACTCTAAATATTCTTCTATTTTCCATGCTAATATTCTTCTATTTAATCACTGAAATTTTTATTCTAATTAAGTACTACAACGAAGAGTGACAGACTGAAAACTACACTATTTTTCTGTTTTCTTTATTTAGTTTAAAAGTGTTTATGATGAAGATAAATAATTATTTTTATATGAAGAATATTTATAATTTTTAATATATCTTCTATTGACATTATTTTAATTAAAATATAATTAAAACTAATAACTAAAATTATGTTAAATACTGAAAATAAATAAAAATATTTTTTAAAAGTGAGATGTAAAAAGAATAATAGTAATATCACATAACTGTCATGAGTTATCTTCTCACAAAATTCAAGAGAGTTCATGCACTTATTTCCATGCATGCCAATTGGGAGCCTCACCAACTAATATTTTATCCATTCATGGAAATGGAAGTGTGACGATTGTCATGGAAGTTTAAACGCTTTTTTTTTTTTTTTTTTTAATGAAAGAAGCTTAAACGCTTGTTCTGTTGTACTATTGTGTTTCAAAGTAAAATATCCAGACAGAATAATACCTATTGTATAATTATGTATACTTCAAAATCTAATCTAACAGTTGATTAAAAATACCGATTCTAGTTACGAAGAAGGTAATTACTTTTTTTTAAAAAAGAAGAAGAAGTAGAATTGGTAGTAACTAATTTTATGTATATATCAAAGGAAAAAAAAAATATAAAAAAGAAGGAAAAACAACAAAAATCTATCCGACTAGCGAAAACAGATATCACATTCAACGTGGTGATGAATTGTATACAGCAATAACATGCAATTGATAGGGACTTTACCCCCCCAACAAAAGTCTACAGTAACAACACTACCGACAGACATGTTTTTTTAATATTATTAATTTTCCATCAACCGACAGAAATTAGGAAAGCTAAAGATACTGTTTATTTGGTATTCTTTTGTCATTTACATTGGCCCCATGAATTTATTTATACTAATAAAAAAAAATGACAGCCAGCGAAATAAAGCAAAACAATAAAAGCACTGAAATAGAAAAATTTGATGAGAAGATCATCATGGTAAATGTCAATTTAAGCGAAGCTCAATTGCAATACTTCTATCATCATTACACGTTTAGTTACTATTTCCTTTTTCTCTCTAAATAATGAAAGAATAATATAAATCATATGCAATGTGAAATTATCTTGTCTTTCAAGTTAGAACAACATAAGGTAACAATATGTACGTAGTGAGAGCATCTAAGACGGAGGATGTTTCCAAATCCATCATCTTGCATTGTATGCAACTACAATTTACGATACATTTTTAAGAAGAGACCTTGAACGCTTTCAATTTGCAGAACGTGTTGGGCCTTGTGAGGAATGAAAAACAGTAACAAGAGGATAGTTACTCTACTTGCATCAAAGGCGCGTGGAAAACAATACGCTGTTTAAGGTTTTTTTATTACCCTATTAAGATAGTGTCCCCATGACCCCTATCGGACGGTGCAGCTTCATTGGCTGGGCCACCATCAACTGAGATGAACGGTAGAGATTATGTTACACAAAGATTTGTGCGTGGATGGACATGTGATGATTTCAGTCATTCACGGCCCAAGGAGTGCTATGGTCCGACACATACTTGTTCCTTTTCTTTTCTTTTCTTTTCCTTTGAGCTGGAAAAGTGAATTTTGTCAGATGATGGTGTGTACCATTTGACGACGAGTTTAGATGTTGAGTCAACTCGGAATAGAAGAACAATATATACCATCGATGTGGTTGAAAATCAGTGTAAAAAGACACTACTTGAACAAAAGAAACCAAATATGTTAAAGACCAATAATTACTAAAGTTAAAGTAATGCCGCCCCAAATATAATGTTAATAATGGTTAAAGTTTAAACATAATTTTATAATTATACATGGAGTTTATTTTCACTTTATTTATTTTTTAAATATAATTTTTAGATATACAATTTTTTTTAGTCCTTGTCATTTAAATAGTATTTATGATCATTAAATAAAGGTTAAATTAGTTTTTTTTAATTTATTTTTAACATTTGATTTGTTGCTCTATTGATTTTTCAATTTAATTCTTTAAACTTTTTTTTAAAATTTGATTTTCTAACTTTTAAGTTAAGCTTAATTTAATATTGTGACACAGAGTAATTTTAAGCGATTACAAAATATGATTTTTTAACACCGTTAGTTTAATTTAGACATAAAATCAAATTAAATCTATTTTAAAAAATAAAAAATCAAATTGAATCTTAAAAAAATTAAAATATCAAATCAAAACTAAAAAATAAATTAAATGACTAATAAAATATTTTAATCTAAAATAAATAGACTCAAATACTAATTTTTTTATCGTTATATATGATAATAATTATTAATTTTAGCTATTATATCTTACACTAGTTTAATATCAGTTTTATAATATTTTAATAACAATATACAGTTAAGATAAAGTAAAAATCAAATAAAAAAGTACTATGCTTAAATTTTTTGTATTATTTAAAAAATTAAGTTACACATAAAAGTAAAAGAAAAAAAAAATCTAAACTTTCAAATGGTCATTTTCAAACAAGTTTCGATACTAACAATAACAGTATTCCACTTTCACTCTAGTGAGAAAATTACTTTTAGTAGATGAATAAAAAAAATGAGTTCTAGGAAAAAGTGAGAAAAAGATAGTAAATTACTTTCATATTTTTTTAATATAATAATAAGTAAGTAAATAAATAGAAAAAATTCAGTATTCTATCTGGTTTTCTTCCTCTAGCTATCGTTAATTCTTTATCTATACTTAAAGAGAGATTAGGGAGTTCTACTTTTTTTTCCTCTTCATTTTTTCTCTCTTTTTTCTTATTAAATACTAAAAATTATAGTTTTCCCATTTAACTCTTTTAAAAAAAAAATTATATCTAAACAAATTAAATCCCAGAGATATAAATTAGAAAATACATAACAAAATTTAACAAAGAAATAAAATATGCTTAATAAATCCCAGAGATTACTTACTTGTTATCATAATAAAGATGCATCAGATGGTTTTGTGGTTGATGAAGATTTGCAAGGAGATATAGAATCCATGGACCTCTCATCACAGGTAGTGGAGGTAAGGATCCTATACTCTTCCTTTTAGGATGAGCAGGATATAGTGCTCTACTTCTATGATTTCCATGACATCAAAGGCGGTCCAAAGGAAAATACAAAGAACACAAGTTATTGATTTAATTTGCGTGAATCTGGGCAAAAAGCACAATCTAAGTCACTAGCTAAAAGCAGTTAACTTTATATATATATGAAGCTGGAAATAATTGTTAATATAATTAACTTCTTCAGAAGTATTTTTCATTGAAATTACTTTTGTTTTTATTTTTTAAAATTCAATTGATTAGATTTCTCCTCTCTATATAAAAAAATATCAGATCAAACACCAACTAAGAATAGTACTATTGTTCATCGCGAAATGGAAATGATGTACAAATTCTAGTTTGAAAAAGAAAAGAAGAAATTGGAGAATTGAGAAAAGACAGTTATCACTTATCAGGTCGATTGCTTGTCCATTCGGATTGATAATTTGTTAGAGGTAGTATTCGAAAATTAAAGTTGAAAATAAATTAAGAATTTGATTAACCTATTTTCAGTTAAGTAATAATTTAACATGAGTTAATATTAATATAAAAATCTTATATTTATTTGAAAAGATTTTAAGTTTGGTTTTGGTGGTTTGATTTTTCCGCTTGGGGTTGGGGAGGGAGTTGAAAGTTTGATTTTAGTTTTATGACCACAAATACAATGGTGGTGGGCCTGCCTGGACTGGGTAAGATTAATATATAGTTTAGAAATGAACTAAATTTCTGGACTAACTAAAAAGAGATCTAAACTAAATATAGGTCAAGCCCAAATTTGATGCACAACCCTTTAGCAATTCTGGCCCAGTTACAATTTGAAAGTAACTTGGCTTTTAAAATGCATTTTCACAATTTATTAGATTAATTTCTCGAAAAACTAGAATAGCAGTAGACATTTCTCTTCTCAGACGTGCTACTTTATTCACATACCACAGATAGAAATTCTGACATATACGGATCAAATTACTTGTTACTTATGTTACACATTGTGGGTATACCGAATTTTTTTAATACAAAACAAGGATGAAGTAAATTCTCTCAGTGGAAAATATCATTTTGGTCCTGAAATGTCACATTAGTCCTGATGTTGAGAAAATTTAAAATAAGTTTTTAGAATATCAAATAAGTTTCTAAATATTTATTGTTATTTGAATTTTTAAACATGTGTTAATATTAATAGTTAGGTTATACTACTTTTTTGAATATTGAACTAAAGTGATCAAAAGTTGTATTTTCAGACTTTTTTTCTTTCTTACTTTCAGAAACTACTGTGACAATGCTATATATTTTAACATAGTGGAATGGTGTTTTAACAATCATCTAGTAGCAAAGAAAAAACAATCATGTAGTTTAGCTGTAGTTTTGCTATTTAGCATCGAGGAATGAGACAGCCATGGTTTTAGCCTTTTAGGAAGAATATATGTTGACTGGTGTGCATTCATTGCTGATAGTTGGGATAGTCAATCTTAAGTTAAATGTTAAAATGTCGCAGGTTGGTCAAGAATATAATTAGAATACTACATATAACATTTGTTTAAATCAATTTTTGGATCCGGAGTTGCCATGCTCAGTTCATTTCTAACATAGTGAGAGATAAAGGACTGCTTTAATGCTATTTCCCTAGCTACTCGTGAATTGCAAGAGGCGATGGATTTGTATATATGGCCATTCATTGGGCTAGACGAATATGAAGGTTTTCTTAGTTGTTGCCAAATACAGTATCATGCAGAAATTTTGTGTACAAATCATTAACCAGTAAGCACATAACAATATATCTGAATAACTAACTGCAGTGTCAAGAACTGCTAAGTGACTAAGAGAGATATATTGTCTATCAATCTTCCTCCTGGTCTTAGTTTGCTATGTTGCTTTAATTTGATGTCCAATCGCAAGCAACACCTCCCCTCCTAGCAGCTTTTATATATACACACGGAGGGTAGGTTCATTTGACTTCATACTTTTTTTTATTATTTGAAATATTTTAATCTATTCAAGCATTAGATCATAAGGGAAAGGTAATCATTTAATTATAATATTGCTCAACAAATGATTAAAAAGGTATGTGATAATAGCATATTATTGAGTAGAATAATTAGCAAAGGAAAAAAAAGGAGAGTAGTTGAGGTGGGGTTGTATAAAAAGACGAAATGGTGATAAGCTTGAACGGTGTCCACAGCAACATGAAAACGACACGGGAATAAAAAGTGTCAAGGTATAAACAGTAAGGCCCGGCCCAGCTCGATCTACCCACTAGAATTGCCCAATTTTGGACAAGTCAATCCATCTACGTAACCTTAACCGACAAAGACTACTTACCTGCGTAACCTTATTTCTGTTTTTTTGGAAATTATCGTATACAAATGTGTCTGAGCCAAGTTTGGCTTCAATTTTCATTCTGAGCGAAGCCGAAGAAAGTGAGATCAAATATGTATACAAAACATCCATACACTTATGTGTATACTTTTGAGAAATATTTGTTAATTACTTTGGTATATCTTCATATTCATATAGTATATATACAAGGTATGATTGTATATATGAACCATATATTATTTGATTTAACTGTGGTTCTAAACTTATAAACTGCATTATTACCCATGATTATAATAAGGAATTTAGTAGTAAAGAAAAGTATAAGAAAATAAGTTGAAAGTGTGGAACTATAAGAGAGCAAAGTGCAATTTATTCAAAATATATACTACATAGTTTCATATTTGTTTACATCTTATGCATGTATATTTGCTTATTAATGTTGTATTGAAAATGACAACTTTAAATGTTGGAATATTTAACAAGGTATTTCAATCTTTTAACAAATTTATTTTATGCCTATCCCCATCTTGATAGGCTGGCTAACTTATTTGTAACTTTCCAAGTACAAGAAATTTAGGGTAAAGGCGTACAAAAGCCCCTTGATCATATGTTTGTCATGAAGACAAGAAATTTCACACTGATGGTGCATTTACCCAAAATATTAACCAAATACTACAATTTCATGCACGGCAATACATCTTTTCAATTTTGTTGGCTGTCTAAAAGATAAAGACGAAAAGAAAAGGTCAAAAGAAAATACCGAATCAAGCTTAAGGAAACAGTGTGAAAGAGGATAGTTTAGCCTCTAAGTAATATTGCAGTCAGCATGTTTATATTATTACTATTAATTATGTAAAATATTAGTTTTTTAATCATTAGATTTACTTTAAAATTAAAGTATTTGTGGAGCACTTGCTATTCTCTCTTTTTCTGTACCCAAAAGAAGTGTAAAGTATATAAAAATACTTTTGACTTGCAGAAGGTCCTGCATTGTTTAATTTATTTTGATGTCGTCTCAGATCCTAGTTACAGCTGTTTCTGATTTTCTATTTCTGGGTTTGCACAAATCCATGAACGAAGCAATGTTGGCAAGTGCCTTCGTTATGGCGCCATTGAACAAAACTGCCCAGCCCAAGTAGTTTGATAAGTTATCAAACTACAATAGTTAAGCAAAGTATTAAGAATGTAGCATGCGAAAGCATCATTTATAATATACGGTAACGCATCAACTTTCCGTGGGAAAAGTTGAGCTAATCCATTCTTTTCCACAAATTTTCATCATTAAAGAGATTACAACCAAAGTTTGTTGCCCTTAACTTATCATACATCCGACAGTCATATATTACACATAACTTAATATTATGACTTAAGGATTGAAGATTAGATGCCCCACTTACATCGAACACAATTAAACTAGCATAAAACCAAGAAAGAAGAAGAGCACATGTCATACAGTCATTGGACTATATATAGTTACTTAATTATATATTATTAATTATAGCAAATAAAAGAGAGAGTAAGATTGACGGATTAATTGATTAGCTCAGGCACATAAATAAGGAGTTGGATTCCCACTTTAAAAAAAGGGGCATCTATTTGGCTCTGTCTTGAATTACATCGAATCCCATCTCGGCTGGATCAGTGGCTTGAACTTCATAGCTGATTCCATCCAGAGCTCTTCTCAGCCCATCCTTGGATGTTGCGTAGAGCATCTTTGCTCTTATCCTTGATGCTGTTGGAGACCTGAAATTTTTCGTAAAAAACACAAAACAAAATAAAACCTTTGCCATCAATCATCATAATATTAATTTCACACGACAATTGCATTATTCACACCTAAAACAGAAGTTAAATTACCCTTTTGGGTAGTGGGTCATTTTCCCATCCCATTTTTCTACAACATTATTAGTATTGGAGTCAAACGGGGGGTTGAGTAGCACTACCAGTTAACCATGATTATGGTGTTGAAGGATATATAAAATTGGTCTAGTGGTAAAGAAAAAAAAAAGATAAAAAAATTATGGATTCAAATCCTTTAATTTGCTAACAAAAATTAACAATACTAATCACTAAGACTTGCCTATGAAAAAAATGATCATGGTCATGACATATGAATAATAATCAACAGAAGCTAGGTTGATTAATTATACCATGCAATGAAGAAGATCTTGCTCTTGCGGCAGTTATCGACGGTGACGAAATCAAAGTCGAATACGGCATATCTACAATCATCGTCGGGCAAGGAGGCGGCGAGATCACCATAGTTCTCGCCGGGACCACCCACCTTATCAACGGTGACAAGCCTTGACTTCTCATCGATCTTGAAGACTATGTATCTATGAACCTTCTTCCACTTCATTTCCATGAAAGAGTTCTTGCACTCATCCGTCACCCACATCCCAGTGGTCGCCTATTAATTAAGTGTTAATTCACAACTAATTAATTCATCACCTTAACATCATATATACACAACCAAATCGATACACTTTTGTGAAGTGTGTATATATATATATATATATATATATATATATATATATATAGATACATGTAAATATAAACATGTAGAATGAAAAAAAGAGTGGTTACAGATGCAGATGCAGTGGAGCAGTACCATTTTGAAAGCCATCGCCATTGTTGTCTTAGCAGAGAAGGAGAACAAAGGTTGGCTTACTTTTTTATCTTTTCCGATTAAGTGTGGAAGGTTGACGAGAATTTGAAGGAAGAGTGGGACTTGGCTCTATATATAAGCAGGGCCTCCTTCAGTTTGCCATTGCTATTTCATCTTATTTACAATTTTATCCTATTTTATAGTATTAAATAAATTATACATCAAATTAATAAATAAACCACCAAGTAAGTGGGATATGGCCCTGTTCACGTGTAAGGAACATTTTATTTATTTAATAAGAGAATTTATATTTAATCTATATTGTACAAAAAAAAATATTTGACCCACAACAGTCATACATTGCTAATATAACATTAATCGTTAATTCGTAAGTTGTTGAAAACACTCGTTATCTCTTCCTTATAACAAAAAAAATTACCCAAGAAATATAATTTTTTATGTAAATAATTAAAAATTGAATTTCTAATAATATATTTAGGAAACTTAGTTATTGCAATAGTATATTCATTGGTTTGATCTCAAGTTATAAACATATCATTTTAAATCTTATTTTATAATTCTCAAAATTAAAATAGTTATCATTTGATAACATAAAAAAAATGTTGTTTAGTAATTAAAAAATATTAACGTTCACATTTTTTCAAACTAGTTTAGTATATTACTAATATTAATTTCAACCATTTGGCAATAACCTTCCATTTTTTAATACTTCGTAAACAATATTGAATTGAAGTTCAATGTCAAATGGGGTGCCAGATCAGCTTTCAAAATGATTAATTCTGGCACACAGGTCGAATGGTCACCACAAAATTAAATCATTTCTTTATTTGTAGTTAATATTCTGATTGTATATATGCAGTTAATAAATTTGTTTTTTTGTTTTTACTACAAGTATCTTGAATAAGAGGAAATTTCTGCTCTAAATGAGTAGGATTAATATGTTTTTATTCAAATCTTTAATTAATTATAGTTAAGATTCAAATTTAAGATTATTATTTAAGTTAAAATAATTTTACATTAATTAATTCACATACTCAGTGTAATTAATGAATTTTATAATCAAACAAAGTTATTGATTAACACTTGTACATTTTTTCACAATAGAAAATATAAATTAATTAGTATAATTAGTGACAATTATAACAAGGACCCACATTAATTGACAAATACTAAAATATTGGTTAAAAAGTTTAAAATAAAAACATTTCATTTAC
Organism: Glycine tomentella; assembly: GCA_007407185.1. Classification (NCBI taxonomy): domain Eukaryota; kingdom Viridiplantae; phylum Streptophyta; class Magnoliopsida; order Fabales; family Fabaceae; genus Glycine; species Glycine tomentella. Next base: position 1,137,659 of record PYAF01003482.1, on the reverse strand, counting down.
AAATGTTATTAATGCAATTTTTCATTGTGTGATTTAAATGACACGAGATTATTTTAACTTAATTAAAGATATATCCAATTCAAATTTTGAGTGCGTAATCATCTTAAATACTTAGAAAAAAATTACTAAAAAAATCTCTTTAAAAATGAGTAAGTAATTAACGACATATTTATTACTCTT
>PYAF01003482.1:1082682-1137379 GCA_007407185.1 Glycine tomentella | reverse complement strand
TTTACAAATGTTATTAATGCAATTTTTCATTGTGTGATTTAAATGACACGAGAATATTTTAACTTAATTAGAGATATATCCAATTCAAATTTTGAGTGCGTAATCATCTTAAATCCTTAGAAAAAAATTACTAAAAAAAACTCTGTAAAAATGAGTAAGAAATTAACGACATATTTATTACTCTTCTAGATCTTAATATAAGGCACTTGTAACATAATTACACAAATTAATTTTCATACCAATTTTATCCTCATTAATCATCATTAACTTGATATGAGTGGAGTAAAAATATTAAATTATGCACCACTATCAATAAATATTACTATTGTCTTTTTTTTAAAAGAGAATTAGTAACTTCTCAAATTATCCTTGTTAATGAACATCAAAATACACAAATACTCAAAATCTTAATAAAGGCAAATAATGAAAAATAAATAAATGTTTTATAAAAATTGTAAAATATATTATAACAACGATCATTAATATATTCTAAATAGTGCCTTATATTAAGAGAGATTATTAATTATCTTAAAGTATAATATGTTTTCAACTCGTTAAATAATTTAAAAATAAATGCACCCTTATTTGTTCATGAATTATCTAAAAGATCCTTTTTCGTACTTCTTTTAATTATTTATAAATATTAAATTAAAACATAAGAATTCAATATTTAATAAAAGATGTGATAAGACTTTTAATATCTTAAATAAAAGACCTTTTTTGTACAAATATAAATAAAATACCTTTTAATAAAAAAATTTAACCTTTTTAAAACTACTTATATTTAGTATCTGGTAATAACTTAAACAATATTATCTCTAAAAGAAAAATACTTGTGGGAATATAAATGTGGATGACTAAAGAAACCATTAACGGACATAGGATACTGACATTTATTTAATGGTAACCCATTCGAAGTCTCGTGACAACGACGAGCGCAAAAGCTGTAATACAAAGTGACAACAAAAGCAAAATAAAGAAATTATAGACGGACTTAACCCAAATTGGTCACGCTATTAATTGATTTCCCTCATAATTGTGTGATGTGTTCTGTCCATAATCTAGATTGCATAAGTGGGTACCTAACTTCTATATGGAAATAATTATAAGGAATGAAAAGGACACCATAAAAATTTCGATCCACAACTAGCTAGAATGAAAATAAACAACTAAGCAAATGACCAAAATAGCATATTCAGCAATTTTAGTAGTAAAAATTTGGGGAAATGCATTAATTCTCCCCTTATTTTAGGTATTTTATGTAGAAATCTAATATTATCAGACTACTTACAAATATACAAATATCCTGTCTTGCAAATTTTTTGCTGAAGATACTCAATTCATTATGGACATGAGAGGGATAACTTAAAGTATATAAATAAATGGTATTTCTTGTAGTGACATAAACAAATTAAAATATATAAATAGATAATAATTCTCATCAAACAAGCCAATTTTATAGGATATAATTAAACTCAAGCTCAATTTATAAGAGAAAAGAAAGTAAAAATATATTATAATATTTAATAATCCAAAAATGAAATATAACTTATATTGTATATCAATGAATTCCTGGTTTTCTTTACTAAAAACATCTACAATGTATAGTTTAAATATATTGCTTATCTTAAATTTATGAATTAAATGTACTTTTCCCGATAAACATATACACCCACCAATTCAATGTATTTTAACACACATTTATTTGCACTATAGACTGACCATGGTCCTGTTTATCTCGGATCACACCCACACATTCCATCACACTTTTTGCTTCTGAAAATAGTCTTTGCGTGAAAGAAACGCAGATAAGAAGGTGAAAAAAAAACTAGAATAAAAAATTATCTCCTCCTAAAACTGTGTATGTACGTACATTTTGCCAATTATCACAGTTCAGTTCCCTTGCCAACCTGAACTTGGTTATCATCCGTTTGTTTTTATATATATATATATATATATACCTCGTGCTTTCTTTCAGCTTCGAGATTTAACGCCCCAATGGCGGCTAAAGTATTCCCATGCATTTGTCTAAGAAAATGAAGCCAATAGAGTTAATACCGCAACCAATGTCATATCATTTAGTTGATATATATTGAGACAGCTAGCGATAGAAATTCTGACATGCAGTAACTCAGATATGATTTTGTTTAATTTAAAATTATTTCTGATTCAATATCGCAGTCACACATTCAGTTCTTTGTGTCACCATGCTATATTTTCCCACATGCATTGCTCTAGCTCATAGAGAAAGAGGATAAATGGAGATTACAAACACAAAAATCCAGTGATATAGCCAGCAAGATAACTTATGCAGGTGAATTGGGAGGCATGTTTATCGAACCAAGAGCCCTCTCCTTGACTTAATAAACTCTGATTAGGCCCACAAGTTGAGGTGGCATGATTCACTTGTTCCTATCAATACAATACCAAGATTTAATATTTTTACTCATAAATTAATTGTTGATTATAGGATGGTCGTGCATGATGTCTAACTACTTTGTGGTAGAGTGGTAGGCCACTAGAATCAAACTACTTTAATATTACAAGGAGCTTCTTCTGCGTGGAAGTACGCACTCTTGTGGTGTATAATAATCCTGATCGATCAATTTGACAACAAAACAGCAAATAATATAGGCTAACTTTATCTTGTTGGACCTTATTCTGATTAATGTTTATTTGGCTTGTCAACATTAGGCGTTGATCAGATTCTAACTCTAGACTCTGCTTATTATCATTGTTTACACCTAGAACTGAAGAAACGTAATATTTGGCAAACTAAAGGGAGAGACAACATACGTGTACATATCATGTGCTATGCTGCTTGGTACATTCTGATTCAGAGAATGATCTCCATTCTCCATGATCTAATCCACAAGATCAGACAGCAGTTTGTATAGCTTAAGTCCTTAACACATTTGAATAAATTGTTTTCTATGTAACGGCTTACATCTTTGGGTTCCTTGCAGAACCAGATCGGCCCGCTAGCTTCTAATTGTATATAGAAAATTATCCTATGATAGAAAAAGTGGTGCACAAATCAGTCCAACGTAAAGGGGCATGCATGGACTACATATCCGCTAAAGTCTTAAACCAACGACAAGGCCATGAAATTGAAGCCCACGTAACACGTACAATGGCTCAATGCAACACAGCCACTCTGTTTAGATTATGGATATGAATGGCATGAAGAAAAATAAATTTTAATTTCTTCAATTTCATGGCTTAGATTGATTAAAATATGATCAAATGGAATCTCAAAATAAACATTAATGTTCCATTTAAGATCATAATTGTTTCACATTTTAAGTTTTACATCTACTAACATTATGTTGTTTGAATGAAACTGTTCTAAGTTCTTTTATATAAGGTTTGAAGTTTGAATATTCATAATAAGAAAAGAATGTGGTAGAGACTTCACTAAATTGTGTTAAATCATATTTTTAACAAAAAAAATTTCACCAATAAAAGTCCATGATTACTTCACACCTTATTAACAAATGTCTGTAAATACTTTACACGGATAACATAATAAATAAAAAATTCTAATTTTTATATCAACCTTACACCCTTATATTATTATTTTTTTGTTTTTACTATCTTATTTATCATATTTATGATTTTCGTTTCTTTTATTTTTATCTCTTTTATCCATTGAAGTCTACTCATAATCAAATCATTATTCTTCTTCCACTTAATATCAATCCTTTTCTTCACCTCTAGTTTGAGATAAGAGACAACACCCGTCTGTGTTTTTTTTTTTTTTTTTTTTTTCATTTCAATATAAAATATCCATAAAGTGATTATTGTATTGTATTTCATTTCCTTTTATTCCATGTCATTCCTTATTTGTCTAAACATAGTTTGAATCTCAATTATATATCTTGGGGCTTTTGTTAAAATCATAGGCTGCGCTCCTAGCTTTAAGTTAACTAATTACCATTGAAAATTATAAAGCTTCATCAACTCAACATATTTAGGCCATAGAGCTACGTACGTGTACAGATGTTATATATATAGATAATAGATCCATAAAATTTTGCAACTCCATCAGTTCAAAGGAAATGCTAATGGAAGACAACAGAACAGGCACGTTTTCTTTATTGACTACTCCTCACAGCACATTATGTGTTCACAAAATGCTTCCTCAAAAGTCAAGACCATATCAGGTAGGTGAATTCTGACCTATGCTCATGCTCATTCAAAAGAGTATGAGTGAAGATGCATGTTTGATTCAATTCAACATATTATGTTGGTTGATGCATCTGTACTGCAGTTTGGGGTTTGATCAACTTCTGTACCGATAGGGATCTGGCTAAGTAAAGGGTACGTTATGATTGTGTTATCAGTTGATCTAAATCATATTCCTTTACCAACCTGTCAAGCAAAGAGGCCTTTTATGGAGTTATATAACTTATCAAACTGCTAGTAAAATAGTTTATGAAAGTAAATTAACTAAAAATAAAGTTTTGGAATTGCCACTGCCTCTGTAAAATGTCAAACTTTATGCAGAGAAGCCATTGTTGCTAAAAAACAGTATATATCTATTCGAGATTTTGAATCATGTGGCTTGTTTCTTGATAGCCAATTTACTGAGCGAGGAAGGAGCAGCAAGAGACTCATAAATAATTGTCACTGTCACTGACACTCTCCCAGTGCCAGCTTTCACGTGATGGGATCCAAGAAACAAAGAACTTTTACCTTTTGGAATTGCAAACTGAACCCAGTTAACTTGCTAAACCCACAATATTTTTCTTTCTTCTTCATCGTATTTGATTTCATTTTTCAAGACAAAAGCAAAACATATTATAGGTAATGTTAAGAATATTTTTAACACAGTTTTTTAATACACTACTTTTTTAGGAGAATATTGGATCCGAGCTGTTAATAGGAGAATATTGTAAAAGGAATGAAGGATTTAAAATTATTTCTAAAATTCGAATTGGCATTCATAAATTTTGAGACACAAGTTAAGTAGTCCAGTAGTCTAGTTCAGTTGGTTTAACGGATTAAAAAAAACTGAGACACAAAATAAAGAAAAAACAATTTGTTATTAAAAAAATCAACTCTCCTAACTTGCATGCAAACATACACTTAGTGAGGTAAAACCAATGCGTTATTGACGTTCCCTATATACAAAATGCTTCCAGCAAGAGTATATTATTGGACCAATTAACATGTATAGTGAATCACACCTCTCCACAAGGAGAAATGTCAAGTTTGTTTTTATTTATAAAAAAAAAACATTTTTCTAGTTTCATAAATTACTATAAAAAAACATTTTTTATTTTTTTATTTTTAAAAAAATGTATAGGATTAGTGAAAATAATAAATTTTTATTTTCATTATTTTGTACAAATCATTGAAAATAAAAAAAATGTAAAAGTAAAATTACATTTTTTAGATTATTTGTAAAAATAAAAGACATTTTCTCAAACTGAATGAGTTCTTAATTTCTTATATACTCTACGAGTAAGCCTTTGAATTTAAAAACATTAAAAATAAGAAAACAGTTTTGAAAAGCTCCAAAACTACCTTGAGTATTGGACATTTGTCTTGCAATATAGTATAAGAATTTCTCCACCATAAGGGACAACTGACCTGATACAAGAACCAAATGAACCTGACATTGCCAGTGCCCTTAATTATCTCAGTCCATCTTCCTTTTATCAGGTCCGCCCACTAAGAAAGTGTTTGGATTTTTTTTTAAGAAACATTTTAAATTCACTTATAATTCTCATAAGCTTTTTTTTCAACTTATGAATATGTATATATTTTTACCTTATTACAACAAATCCCATGATCAAATTTATGAAAAAAATAATATAAAGTAAAGCTTTAATTCAGCTATTTATCCACGCATTCTAAAAGGAAGTGACCCAAATTTTAGCCAGAGAAATATACTAGCCATGTGTTTGAATAACCGTTCGTTTGTGATAAATGTAAGTGGCTAGAAGTAACTCCCCTGATAGTTTTTGCCTCAAAAGTAATTTTGGAAGTAATTTTGGAGGCAATTGTACAGGTTTCCAAACATGCACTAGGTTGGTCTGAATTATTTTCAAAGTTTTTTTTTTTAATTAAAAATCATAATCATTTTTGTTCTTGTAATTAGATCTTGCCTCAAAGAAAGGAAAATTAGTCCGATAACATTCAAGTATAAAAGTAAAATCTGTCTTTTCAACTCTAATTCCAAGATTTTTATTCACAGGTCTTTCCCCATCCATGCTTAGTAACGGTTGTCCCTGCCTCTAACTCCCCATTAATTATCATTATGGGCATCACATAACGACACTTCCTGGACCATCATTATAGCTTCAGGGGGGGCGTTACATGGATGGTGTAATGTTCATTTATAGTGATATCGGTCGGCGTGAATCCGAAGGACGCTAAAATAGCCAAACCGGATAATGATCACTCGGTTTCTAACCAAGTATGCCAAGGGGGTACATAGTCCTGCAGTCCTGAGAGCATAAGCACAAAGGGACTAGAGGAGCCCAGGTTGTCTTATGTCCGACCTAGGGGGTCAAGAGAGTACAATTTTCAATGAACAAGGACTAATAGACTTGGCGCCAAACTCATTTTTACATGTCTAAAACAAACAAGTATTTCTAAAGGAAGAAGAAACATATAGATACTTGGAATTGAAGCTTTTACCGTTTTACAGGGCTTGGTGACTAAGACAACAGTATACAAATGCCTAGAGGGGATCAAAGCAAATCAATGCACCAAACAAATAAGAACGAAAACACAACAAAAGTAATACAGATTTGGCTTAGTTCTCCAACAAATCTTTTTGATTAACAGGGTAAACTTGTGCCTCTTTCCCCCAAACAAAATATACATCATTCAGGTTACACAAAACTGCAGTCAACTTTCAGATTAACTAAAAGTTACCCTTAGAAAAAATTAGAAAATAAATTTTAAAGAAGAAACATTGAGGAGTATGCACAATAGGCTCGCAAGTCACAGTCACAGACAATTCTAACTCCACACTGTCCATAAAATAGCAATCCCAGGATTCAAAAACATTTGTATCTCAAGAATTATTTACACACCTAGAGTTCTTGTAGTAACAGACTGTCTGAGACTTCTACTAATGGGTAGTTGAACATAAACCTCATGGACGTCTTGTTTACAAACCTCTCCTCTATCCCGGTCTATCGCATAGCAGATGTAAATTGTGTCAATTACGTTGTCTAGCACATGCATGAGGTAACCCAGCACTACTATCAGTAGCACCCATGCCATCGCAGCCACAAAATATGAATCAGACCCAAGATTGGTACCAGCTTTTAAGATAACACAGGCCTGGTCATACATAAACAATTAAGACAAAACTTGATAGAAGAAACAGAAAATAATGAAAATAGAAAAACAAACTAGTAAGTAGTAACAATGTATTAAATAGACAGAATAACCAAGTCCATCAAATAAATGGCATACTTTTTTATCCCTAAAACTGTTTTTAAGACATTATTTGCCAGGAGTCTGCAGTTTTATAAGAACATGAAGTTTCAACTGATTTAAATCCTCCTGCAAACTCCTTGTAACCTCAAAACAACTACCAAGAAAAGAAATATAAATTGGCTGCAATTTATGGCTACCAAGTGCAAATGTAGAGATGTTAATGGAAGGAAATGTTCTAACTTGCAAGTTGTCAAACAAATGGTCAACATCCACAGGTTACAAGTGCAAGAGCTATATCATAAGTCTACCTTAACAATTAGGGCGTGGACATAAGGGTCTTTACAACACAATCAATAATTCAATTCATTTTCAATTAAGTATTGCTCTAGCCTCTTTAGGGGTTATTACTTCCTTGGTAGCTCAAAACAATGTAAATTTATAGCTAATTTTAGGCATTATTATTAGAGAATTTAGCTTCTCATATTTACATTTTGGCACTTAAATTGTAAAATTTTAGTATTTTATATTTTTAAAAATTATTTGCATGTTTTTAATGATTTTTATATTTTATTTATGCAAAAAAATCTAAAAATAACCTAGCGTTGAGGACTACATCATCAGCGATCCAGTGTTAGGAGTTGAAGGTCAACGAAGTCAGCATTATGTGTTTCCTCTAAAGCGTCATGCGATGAAATGACAGTGAGATACTATCTTGGAGTGCCCAATGCTACAAAGCCAGCACCAAGGGTCGGACTAAAGAGTATCTAGTCAGTGCCAACACTAGGCGCTGGAGGTCGCAGGTCAAGAGTTTATTTTGAATCTTTGGACCAAAAGAAGGCATATGCAGGAATAGAGGATCAAAGAGTTCCAAAACATTCTTGAAGCCTTGGAGTCCCAGGGAAAGGATCTAGCAGCACAAACACATTTTATCCCTTCTATTATCTTGTTCTTCTGTTTTGTTTTCCATGTATAACTAATCCCCTCTAAGCTAAATAAGGTTGATATTGAATTTTTATGTAATCTGAATTTGTTTATCTAAGTTTATTCCATGAAATGTGCAGTGATTGGAACACCGGGCTTAGACTAGAATTTAAATTGTTTGCCATAAGTTTGGGTGTGTCTACGAACAGACATCCAATTTGGGGGTTCTTTATAAATCTTTGATTTCGTTGCTTAATCAAGTTAGATATTGTGCAAGGAATAAGAAATATACTTGATTTTGACTCAAGGAATTGAGCTAAATCTAATTTCATAGGTTCAAACTCCAATTTCATGATTTGATTAGCATTGAATTGAATTCAGTTGCATGGGAAGACAAGAATGGAGTTTTGTATCCTAGTTGCTTTTATTCTTGCATTCTAAACACTTCCTACAATTCTGTCTTCAATTATTTCCATCTTAATCAATTGCTTGCTCACAATCTTTGTACGATCTCACTATTTAGTATCTGACATGACTGGTGCATTTACCATGATTGAAAGTTTCAATTTTATACATTTTCTATGCACCAGCCAAACTTTCATCACTATACAAATTATTTAATGTTTCAAGAGGAAATGCCCACGCCAATAACTTACAATTCACAGCAAATTTCTAATGCAAAGTGCAAAGCACTAAAAAGAGTCATATTAACACCACATACCACTATTGTGTATGATGCAGAAAAAACAAAGACAATTCCAGCCAGGATGCGAGATGAGATGGTCTCCACAAAAACAGCAGAGAGAAGATTGCGTCTTAGAAGTTCATATGTCATCCTTGCAGAAGAGCAGTAGGCTTCACCAGTTATTGCAGCAAAGTTTATGGTAAACTTGTTAAGAAAATCAACTGCTGTCAGCAAGGCATTTACACAGCACCGCAACACAAGGTTCACTATCCCAGGAGTATCCTCTTGTCTTGCACTATCAACAGCAGAACGCACCATTCGAACAACACAGACAAGCAATCCTGACAAACATATCGTGCCAGAAGAAGGACCAAAAGCATTTCTGCAAGCCAAATTCCCACAGTTAATGTCTTTCTAAATGAAAAGCTTTCATTCAACACAGTCGAACATTTATTTTCATTAGTTCTCCTATCAGCCAATCAAGGAGTACACTACAGGGAACAACCATATCATAATCAAAAGCCACAAGACACACCACAGGTAACAGCAATGTTGAACTAAGAAAATTTTCCAAAGCAACAATCAAGAGTCATTGACATAAATAATAACTGAAAATGGAAGCAAAGAAAACATTTCAAACTAAGCACTCTAACACTGGATACTGAATTTATAAAGTACACATTGATGTATAAACTAGGATAGGGGATATACCAAAATCATATCAAAGCACACAATTCAAGTTAAACTAACCAATTTAACACTGGAGTCTGAATGAAACATGATATAACTTATAAGCAAACAAATGTAAGGCAACAACAACAATGTTGACCTGAGAGGAGTTCGAATACTCCGCTTAGGAGTTTGATGTTCCTTGGAGAAATACCAATTAGCAATAGTCCCACTGATGACATAAACTTGAGCTTCAACCATAGCTGCCGCAGACCACAACATGGTGAGAACAGCCAAAGCAAAATAAGCTGGCACCCAAGAATCCTCCTTCCATTCACAATCATATCCACTCTTCAAACTCTTCACCACAATCTTCCCATTAAACCTCGCAAACACCATGAAAACCATGATTGGAACAAAATACAGCACCAGCCCAACAGTCAAACAAGGCAGCACCCCGAACAAAGCCATGTTCCTCGAAAGTGCGTGGGAAGCGACCCCGATTATGCTCACCGTGAGCTCCACGCGATGCCAATTCACCACCAAAATCCACACAATGATCCCAATAACCAAAAACACGAACACCAAAACCAGAACCCTGTACGCGAGTGGGAACGCGTTGCTGCAAGACGCGCCGAGGGTGCAGGCCACGAACCAATACACGTTGAGGAAAACGGGGATGGCGATAAAGAATGGAATAGCAGCGTAGACAATCTGTTTGGTGTAATGCTTGAGTAAGAGAAGCAGAGCCCAGCACAAGGGGACGCTGAGAACGAAGGTGATGACGAGAGTCCATATGAGACCCTTCACAAATTTCGGAGAAACGGATGATGTTGTGTCGAGGAGGGAGAGCGACGTGGAGACGGAGGAGGAGGAGGAGGAGGAGGCATTAGAAGGGTTTAGGACGCAGGAGGTGGTGGTGGGGTCGTAGGTGAAGGAGGAGAGAGAGGGGTAGCTGTTGTTTCGATGGATGATGGCGAAGATGCCAAAGGCGAAGGAGGAAAGTACGAAGAGAAGGAAGAGGATAAGGAAAGGAAGGTCCTTGAAGGAGCGAGGACCTGAATTGTAAGTGATGTGATGGTATTGCTGGTTTGACTCCGATTCTTCTTCCACAGCCGAAGAAGACGATGAAAGGTACGAGGGTTTCGATAGAAAGGGTTGCGATGCCGGGGACTCGTACGGAAAATCGACTTTGCTGCTCGGATCCTCGCTAGAACCCATCATAATACACAGGGTTCAATGGTGGCTGGCTGAGTGAAGTAATGTTGTGTTTTTGGTTGGACTCAAACTCTTTCTTAACTGTTTGGTGGCGCTGCCTCACGACAAGGACACTTCCTTAATCTAACAATGTTCTTCCATGTAGATTATTTAATGTTCATCTTAAAAAATTAATTTCTAGATTCTTTTCATTCAATAAAATTTCAGAAACATTATATTACATCATCAAAAAATCTTAAATAAATAAAGTATACTCATTTCCATTGTAATAGTAATTTACTTTTTTATTTTTATACCATTTTAACATTTTCTTATGAGTTTTATTTTTCCTTAATCAAATCACTTCTTAGAGATTATGCTCTCTTAATAGAAAAAAAAAGAAAATTTGATTTGACATATTAGGGATCATAACCTTATATATAACATTTTTCTTTATTGTTAGACCAATAAGCTTCCATTAAACCTAACTGGCCTAACATTGATATTCACTCATTTATCTCATATTTAATTAGAAATCTATTTGGGCATATTTGATTGATTAATAACTTTAATTTATCCAATATATATTAAATAACATAATATAATTATTAATACAATATGTAGCACATAATAATGTCAGGAAATTTAATTTCCTAACAATCTCCCATTTGAGCTACATATTGACATGAAATAATTATATCATATATCTTTAGTGTGCAACTATGGGCCTGTTTGGGTAAGCTTCTCTAGAAGCACTTCTAGAAGAAGAAAATAAGAACAAAAAGATGAGATGAGCTTCTCCATAAGTAAAAATAAGCTCTCCATTAGTTAATTTATAGAAGTTCACCAATATGACTTCTCTAAAAGATGAGATGACATCTACAAATTAGCTAATGGAAAACTTATTTTTACTTATGGAGAAGCTCATTTCATCTTTTTGCTCTTATTTTCTTCTTTTAGAAGTACTTCTAGAGAAGCTAACATCCAAACAGGCCCATATGCTATTTGTCTTTAGATTCCTCCTCATATACAATCTGGTTCATCTCCTATATTAATATGAGATCATGATGCTTTTGTCACTATATGTATAATTAAACCTTTCATGGTCATTACACCAATATATTTAACAACATAGATCAAGTATGGATAAGTGACATGAAAATTACATGCAATGTGATCTCTACCATGTCTATTTTCAACTGGTCTTTCTTTAGTTCTTATGAGATCAATCCTTAATTTTCTGCATACACAAAACAGAAACACAAGCACAAAAATTACACATTCAGAGAAAAAATAACATTAAAATCTTTATTCTGCAGAAAATAAACATATAAATATTTTTACATAGAACACAAACATAAAGAACTCTCACTAAACCATAATGTCATCAAACAAAATAACACTCATATGAGCAGTATGCTCGTGAAAGACCTTAAGCACTAAACCTTTAGTAAGCGGGTCTGCAAGTATGAAGTTCATCCCTGTGTGTTCTATGAAAATCTGACAGCTCTAAACTCTTTCTTTAACAACCAGAAACTTTATATCGATGTGCTTCGATTTTGAAGAGCTTCTATTATTATTGGAGTACAACACTGCTGACTTATTGTCACAATAAATATTTAGTGGTCTTTCAACACCACTTACTATACGCAGCCTTGTGACAAAATTTCGCAACCATTCCCCATGGTTGGACACCTCAAAACAAGCTACAAATTCAGTGGCCGTAACATTCCCAAGAAAAAGCTCCTCCAGCCAACATGTAGATATAACCTGACGTAGATCTTTTTCTTTCTTGCCATCCAGCAAAATTAGAGTCATTATACCCGATGATTCATCCCTAGGTTACTTAAGTATCTATCCAATACTCCCACTATGAATGCTATGTCAGGACAAGTGCAAACTTGAGCATACATTAGACTTCCTACAGCTGATGCATAGAGAATATTTTCCATTTCTATTGACTCAAGTTTATTCTTTGGGCATTGTTCAAGATTAAACTTATCTCCTTTAGATATAGGCGTATCTTCTGATGCACAATCTTTCATACCAAATCTTTCCAAAATCTTTTTCAATATAGCTCTTTTGTGCAACCTAAGAATACCTCGAGAACGATCTCGGAGTATCTGTATTCCTAATACAAAAGAGACATCACCAAGATCTTTCATCTCAAAATTCTTAGTGAGAAATTTATTGGTTTCGTGCAATAAGCCTATATCGTTGCTGACAAGTAATATATCATCGACATATAAAATCAGGAAGATAAATTTACTCCCACTAAATTTATGATACACACAATCTTTCACCATGTTCACCTTGAAACCATAAGAGATTATAATCTGATGAAACTTGTGATACCATTGACGAGAAGCTTGTTGGAGACCATAAATGGATTTCTTTAACTTACAAACCATAGACTTTGGATCTCCAAAAACAAAGTTTTATGGTTGTGTCATATAAATTGTCTCAACGATGTTGTCATTGAGAAACATTGTCTTAACATCCAACTAATGTAGCTCTAAGTCAAAATGAGCCACAAGTGCTATAACTGTCCTAAAAGAGTCTTTCGAAGAACTGGAGAGAAAGTCTCTTTATAGTCTATGCCTTCTTTTTGAGTGAAACCCTTAACGACGAGACAAACCTTAGATCTTTCAATATTACCTTTTGAATCCCTTTTGGTCTTAAATATCCATTTACAACCAATAGGTTTCACACCTTCAGGTAACTCGACAAGATCCCAATTTTCATTGTCTTTCATGGATTTCATCTCATCCTTCATGGCATCAATTTACTTATGCGCATTATAATTGTCTAAGACTTGTTGGAAGTTGATTGGATCATCTTCCTTTAAGCCTAAAATATTATCATGTTCTTGGAGAAAAACAATATAATCATCTGAAATTACACTTCTACTATATTTAGTGGATCTTCTTAATGACTCTTCTTGAGGTTGTTGACTTTGTTCCATAGGTACTATTGGAGGAAGTTCCTTGTTGTCTTGTTCTGGAATGATGTCAGGAATAAGAGCTTGACCATTAATTATTTGTACTGGAGTTGCATCTTCTTGAATGATGACAATGTTAGAAATGATGACAACGTCAGGAAAAGAAACAAAATTATCTTCCTTAAAGACAACATTTATTATTTTATCTTCCCCTTCAAAGTCAACGTCCTCAAGGAATATCACATTACCGTTTCAAAAATTGATCTTGTAATGGGATCATAAAACTTGAAGCCACGAGAGCGTTCAGCATATCCAACAAAATAACAACTAATGGTTCTTGAGTCCAACTTCCTTTCATTAGGCTTATAAGGTCTTGCTTCAATTGGACAACCCCCAAATATATAAATGTCTTATGCTATGTTTCTTTTCTGTCCATAGCTTATAAGGGGTTTTGGTCACTGCCTTAGTTGGAACCCTATTAAGAATATAAACTGTGGTCTTTAATGCTTCTCCCCAAAGTGACTCAGGTAAAGAAGAATGACTAATCATGCTTCTCACCATATCCTTAAGAGTCATATTTCTTCTCTCTACAACACCATTCATGTTAGGTTTCTCTGGCCTTGTATATTACGGGACAATTCCACATTCCTTTAGAAAGTTAGTAAAGGATCTTGGATGTTATTCTCCTGATCCATCAAATCTACCATAATACTCACCATCACGGTCAAATCTAATAGCCTTAGTTTTCTTGCCTAGTTGAATCTCAACTTCGACTTTATATTATTTGAACATATCCAGAGATTGTGACTTCTCATGAATCAAGTATAGATAACCATATCTTGAATAATCGTCTATGAACGTAATAAAATATAGTTGACCATTCCAAGAGGCAGTAGGGAATGACCCACAAATATCTGTATGAATTAGTTTTAAGACATCAGTGGCTCTAATGGTACTTACTTACTTTCTTTGTGTTTGTTTGTTTCCCCTTAATATATTCAATACAAACTTGAAAATCATTCATATCAAGGGATCCAAGAATTCCATCATCCATAAGCCTTTTAATTCTCAATTTAGAGATATGACCTAGGCGTTTATGTCATAGAGTAGCATAATTCTCATCTAATTTTCGCTTTGCACCTCGCGCACTAAAGTGCAAAATTTCGTTATCAAAAATAATAGTATCAAGCATATAAAGATTATCAATTAAAGAACCAGTATCAATAACATTTGAATTTAGAGAAAGACTAACTTTATTATTTCCAAAGGAACAAAAATAACCATATTTGTCCAAACTAGAAATAGAAATCAAATTTCGTCTAAATGACGGTGCAACATAAGTCTCAATCAAATCCAAGTAAACACAAGTCTTTAATAATAATATGAATTTCCCAATAACTTCTACTAAAAATTTCTTGCCATCGCCCACAAAGATGTATTTTTTAGCATCATTTGGCGGTCGACTCCACAAGCAACCCTGCATATACATACTTATGTTAGTAGTAGCACCAAAATCTACCCACCAAGTATCGTTAGATACAGAAGCTAAATTAACTTCAGAACAAACAAAAGCGAGAGTCTTACCCTTCTTTTCACGCCATGCAGCATACTTAGAACATTGTTTCTTCATGTGTCCACTTTTCTTGCAAAAATAACAGGTAAATTCCTCACCCTGCTTTTTTTGCTTCTTCAGCATGGGTGATTCATCTACAGTGTCCTTAGCTTTTTTTTTTCTTATTATGAGAGGTTGATGTTAAGTAAGCACTATAGTCTTTTCTCGCCAAAGTTTTTCTTCCTCTTGCAGACAGTGAGCAATGAGCTCATTAAGAGTTCATTTTGTGTATTGTAATTCACAACAAATTGACCATATTGTGTAGGAAGAGAAATGAGAACCAAGTGCACAAGCAAATCATCAAATAGTTATAACTTTAGTGCCTCGAGTTTTCTAACAAGATTAGACATCTCAATGTACTCCCTTCTGTTCCCATTTCCTTTATACTTCATGGTTACGAGTTTTGCTAATGTGTTACTTGTTTCCGCTTTTTCATTTTTAGCAAAATATTGTTAATTTCGTTGAGGAACTTCCTAGCATCAATGCTCTTAGTAATAAAGCCTCAAAACACATCTGGACTGGAGCGTTTCATAATCATCATACTCATGCGGTTAGAGCGCTCCCACTTCTCTATGTAATCCAAATTTAGATTTTTCGAAGTTAAATGTGTTTCTCCATCCTTAGTGCAAGGTTTAAATCCAAGCAACCAAGAACAATTTTCACATTCTCTTTCCATAATTTAAAGTTCATCGCGTTCAACATAGGAATCATGTTCACTTGAACAACATAATTAACAATAGTAGCAGAAACTGTATAGAGAATAAATAAGATAACATATTTAACATCCATGTCATACCAAATGCATAATTAAGACAAAATTCATATTCATGACATTAACAAACAATCCAAACTAACGTGGGCCCATTTACAAGACACCTAACACAACATTAACATTTGATCTTTGGACCAAAATATCAATTTGTAAGTGATACTCTCAACGCATTAATCAAACATTGATAATAAATCCTGTCAAGTTATAGTCTTCCTTTGGACTGACTATTGCTTACACAAAATCTTTATAATTATCACATATTTATCACCACATGTATATATATTATTTGGCCAAATAATAATCTTCCTTTTGGATGGATGATTATTTAATAATGAATTATCCACAATAGAATTTACTTTGACAACAATATTGTTTCAATCAATTTATTATGAAATGCAAAATAATTAAAAGCAATAATAATTAAATAAAACAAACATAAACTAAAGATTTATTTTATTTAATTAAATGCCTAAGTTCCTTAATTTTATTGCTTTCAATTCTCTGAATGAGATTTTGATAAAATTATCCAAACTTTATCATAATAGATTAAATGTCCTTTCTAATAACAAATTATCATTTAATTGTTGACAATACTATTTTAAAAAAATAACAAATTATTTGCCAACATATTTAACCAAACAATATTCAATAATGTTTCTCCTTTAATTTATTAGCATTACAGAAACTGAAGCACAATTTTTTTTATCCAAAAAATGATGAAACAGAAAATAACAAACCAATACACGATCAGATGATGCTAAAAGCCAAGCGTTAGAAACCATAATAGCAAAGCAAAAAAAACAAAAATCACGATGAAACAGAGAAGCAAACCAATTCCTCAAAACCAATATATTCCAAAGAACAAAAAAACTCGACAAAGCACCATGCTTTTAAGAGTGAAACAAAACAACAAAATTAAAATTTAATCATTTAATTTCTTGATAATTCAATATGATACAACTCTGATATCAATTGTTAGAAAATTAATTTCTAAATCCTTATGGTGAAAATCATCATCCAATAAAACCCCAAAAATATCATATTAGACCATCAAGAAATCTTAAACAAATAAAACGTATTTATTTCCATTGTATCACTGATTTACCCTTTTGTTTTTGTAACTTTTTAGTCTTTCCTTATGAGCTTTAGTCTTTCTCAGTCAAATTACTCCTTAGAGGTTATTCTCTCTAGATGAGAAAGAAATAAAACTTGATATGACATATTTGGGACCAATAACCCTATATATAATGATTTTCTTTATTGTTTGGTCAATAAGCTCTCATTAAATCTAATTGACTCAATAATAATATTCACTCGTTTATCTCATATTTATTTAAAAATCTATTTAAACATATTTATTTAATCATTTTAATTTATTTAATATGTATTAAATAACATAATATAATTACTAATATATTATATAACATATAATAACGTCAATAAATTTAATTTCCTAACAGTTGAATCCAAGCACACCTATGAAAATGATGTCTGAAACTCTACACACCAATAACATGGGGCTAAAGATAATGTGGTTTTCTTAGAGGAGTTTTATGTTTTTAGTGTATTAATCTAACAGGGTTTTAATCGGATTACCTCTAATATGTACTGCGCCTGATTATATTCCATTAAGTAGTTGCATTCAAAGATAATTTTCTATAGACAAGACAATAAATAAAAATATTATATTTTCTTCTCTTTTCTTTTCTTGCATGTGGTGTAATGAAATGTTCCTCGCCGTAAAAAAAATTCTCAAACCAAAACAGAATACTTTTACTTGTTACGTTAATATATTTTTTTTTTTAATTTGTGAGATATTAGGTCAGACATTATACAAAGTGTTTGTTCTTCTTAGTGCTTACTACAATAGTATTTATTATTCATTTCATTGTTAGCATATTCTCTTGTACGTTTATTAAGATGCTTTATGTATTAATACTATTTTACTTATTGTGACATAAGGTTGTTTTCTCTATTTTTTTTATGGTTTTGGTAGTTAATCAGTGGGTTGAGAATATTAATTAAAAAACTAAAAAAATATTTATTATGTAAAGTATAAAAAAATGTAAAAATATTATGAATAATGTAATTTTTTTCAATAAACATATTTTTACTTTAAATTTTTTTTCATTTGACTTTTTTTTTTAATTGAGAGACATTGGAAGAAGATGATACAAAGAGGACTGGCGAAGCCCAATTAAAAATGAGACAGCAAGGCAAAGGACGAATCACATGGATGCTTGTTGTGTTATGCATTACGACAAAAGTACCTTCAAATTCAGTAGCGCTGCATAATCTGTTAAAAAATCCTGAGCTGCAATCCACATGCTTTGAAAGCTCGTGCAGATCTGGCTTTTTACTTCATTTTACATTCAGTCTGTTGACTCTGTTATGGTAAATAACAGCTAGAAAATAAAATCACACTTTTCTTTAACATAACCTTACAATTATAATAAGATAATATTAAGAAAGAAAAAGAGAAAGAGATTATGTTCAAAGTTGTATTTTTCTTATTACTTCATAACTACTAATACATGCACAACACCAGAAACATGTGGGTTGTGGCTCTTTCTTATTGTTGTCCGATATCATCCCCTCTAATAATACAAATCATTTGTTGGCTTGACATTCATTGCTTTAATTAATTCCTTTAACTTCTAACATTAAACCAAATACTATTTGATATGATTCTTTTGAACGCTTAATCTTCCACAGACTTCAACAAAGGTTTTAAACGTAACTTATTACTTAGTGCTGCTAGTTTTCTTTATCCCACCTTTTGTATAAGCCAACAACGATTAGAATGACTCCAATCAATGATCGGATCGGAGTGTGCAATATCTTATTATTAGATTTTATAATTTATGTCAAGCTAAACCTATTTAATAAAGTTGTTTGATAGGATTTAATAAAGAAGTTAGGATACTTTTTAAAAGTTTATTTAATTAAAAATGTTAAATTCTGTATCGCTTAAAAAACCTTTTAAGATTTAATAAATTTTAACTAAATCGTTGTTTTTAATATTTACAATTATCACTTATTATGAAATTTATAATTTTAATAAATTTTTAGGAGAATAATAAGATTGAGGAGAAAATGATATATTTTTCAAACTCATTAACTTATATATATATAAGATTGAGGAGAATTAAGTAATTTAGATGTAGAATTTTTTATCATAATATATAGTATTAAATAAACTTAATAGAAAGGGAATTCCTTCTCAAACTCACTAACTTGTATATTTACAATGCCGAAAGTGATTTTTATTTTTATTTTTTATGAATCAATGCCGAAAGCGATATCATTTCGTACAATTTTTTATTTTTTTTTTTACAATTAAGAGAAACAGAAGGGGAGAGAAAAGTATGGAATTTTATCCGTTATGTGATAGAGGAAAATAAAGAGAGAGAAATAGAGCGTAGTTAATTACGACAACCTTCCGGGCAGCAGAAGATTCAACGGAAACAGGAAAATATAATTTATTCCCCTTTCCTACAGCAAAGAGCCGTGTTAAGATATAAAGTGTTCAATATAAATACACAGGAATGATTTTTTTTAAAAAAAATACAATAAACAGAAAAACATAAAACGGACTTACCAAATATATTGCTTACATTGTTACATATAAAAGAAACCGGGTTTCATTATATTTTCAATAACAATCTACCAATTCTTTTTTGAGTCAAGTTGGCATGTTGGGATTTTATTTTGTAAACCATGGTTTAAGAACTAGAGAATCAAGATCAAAGAAAAACCAGCCGTGTCTGCTATCCAAACATGTGCTAGTGGTCGGTCACCAAAAGGTGGAAGTTCAATTTTCCTCATCCCAGTGGATCTTTGGTATCTCCCCAGAGTCTGCTATCACTACCTTCTTTCTGGGTTTTCCACTGTAGGTTCCGGCTCCCCCTTCAATTACATACACAATATCCATGCCTTGAACAACCCTGCCAAAGACAACATGCTCTCCATCCAACCTGGAAAGTTTACAAGTAAATTGATATCATAACTCATAACTATAAACTAGTGATGATGATATGAAAAGCACATACTCTAACATGGACACCAGACACAACACAAACACGAACACTTTGACACAGTAATGTCTAAGATATAGGACATGGGGACACCGCATACACACACAAACAGATAGATTCTAATTAAATGAAATATGAGTAACATATAATAAAATATCTAAATTAATGATATATTCATCTTTTTAAACCAATTTTCTATGTCTTTTCAAATGTATTAGTTGTGTAAAGGTGATAGCTCAAGTGTTCAAGTCAACAAAAAGTAATTTTTGAATTAAACACCTAATAAGAAATGTCGGATAAGTGTTCGAGTTTGTCGGTGTCGAAAATGTGTCCGACACAGAGACACTTCGGACAAGAGAGGTGTTCGTGCTTCATAGATAGATGATGACACAATGAGTATATATTTTGCTTTTAAAAGAACAAATTCAAAGGTAGTGTCAATCAAATCTATATATAGAAAGTATATCAAGTGATTATTCTAGTCATTGTAAGAAATCAGAACTAAAAATTTGGACCACTAGATCATATTTGAATAAATGAGATTAAAAGATAAATATAAGATGTTAACCATCCATGTATGCATTGGCGGTGCTATATAGGGACGGGGGGAACCTTGGCCCCCCAAAAGTTTTTCAAAATTATAAACATATATGTCTATAATAATATGATTAATAAAAACTTTAATTATTTCTAATACTTAGTTTCTTTTACCTTAACTCAATTAACTTACAATTTAGGACAAAAGTTCTTTCTTTTCAACAAAAATTGAAAGCCCATCATTTGTTGTTTCTCTTTCGGCCAATTATAGTTTTAACAATTTCAAGGATTTCTGATACTTTTTTCTTAACACAAACTTACAGAGTAGTTGCTTCTCTTTCTTTATCATTTTTTATTCTCTGAACACCTAACGTATAGCTTAGTTTCAACAATATCAATAGACTTGTTTTTCATATTTGCACGATTTATCTTGATATGTATATATGTGTTTTCATTTTCAATCTTTAGTTATTTTTTAAATATATATATATATATATATATATATATATATTATATCTCAATTGTGTTATTGATTTATTTTTCTGTTTTGATATAAATCCAATGATCTACTAACTCTTTTAAGCATTGTTATTGCTCTCGTTTTCCACCTTGATGTTATTGTTGTGCAACCTATGCTTTCATAAAATAATCACTTTCCTTCTAAAATATGTAATGCTTAGCATATAATTTTTTTTTCTATCTTAATGCTAAAAAATTTCATGCATTTCAACTTTGTATTTATATTGCAACTTAATATGATATTGCATATTAAAGATATGCCTTAAAATTTATTTTGGCTCCCCCAAAATTTTAGTTCAAGGTCCGCCACTGCATGTACGGTTAAATGATCTAGATTTATAGTTCATATTTTTCACAATAAATCAGAATTCTCACAACTGTGTGCTCGCAAGTCGCACCCTAAAAGAAGACTGCGCTTAACCTACGAGAACTTATCCAACTGCATCTGATCCCCAGTCTATAAATCGCCCAAACCATACACTATAAGGACAAAAATAACTTACCATCTGGCTTTCACTGTGGTAAAGAAAAACTGTGAGCCATTGGAATCAGGTCCTGAATTTGCCATAGAAACAACGCCTGCAATCATGGGAGTAAAGATTTCATAGAAACCACTCACACACATCTTAGAAATGACAGAAAAACATCAAGTTATAAAAATGTTAATAATAAAGTTAAATGCTTTCATCTAAGCAAATTGTTACCAGCGTGAGAATGTTTAATCTTGAAATTCTCATCAGCAAAGAAGCTACCATAAATAGATTCAGACCCTTTACCATCATGATGAACAATGTCTCCACCCTGAATCACAAAACCAGATATTATCCGATGAAATGGTGTTCCTTTGTAATGAAGCTTTATGCCATTTTTGCTCTTGCCTTTCTCCCCTACACGTGGAACACTCCTAATCAGTGCAAGGACCGATGGGGATCAAATTAATAAACAAAATGAAGAGACTACAGCTACCTGTACACAAAGCTCTAAAATTTTCTGCAGACAGAAAATTCAGTCATTAGAAATTGCAATGTTATAATGTATAAGCCTTACTGTATGTAAATAGCATACGTATACAAGGAGAAAGCTTCATCAAGCCCATTTAAGTTTGAATTTACAGAAATAACTGAAGTATAAAGTAGACACCCTATATAAAAGGGTGAAAGAAAATGAATACCCACAAATATTACATTTTCTACTAAAGAAGTTGACCCTTGGTTCATGCAAAATGAAAAATTATATTCTTAAAGCAATTAAGTTGCAGACAAAAGAACATGAAATAGAAGAACAATGACATACCCACAGTTTTCGGTACAACTTGGCCATATAATCCAATCACTATCCTACCTGTAGAAGTTATTGCATGGCACGGGTTGTTAATATCATATAGGAAAGGAAAAATAGCATTTTTTTAAGCACATTGAGCATAAATTGTTGCTTCAATTTTTCTACATTCTCTTTGTAACTAAAGTATTTCATGAGTCAAATTGATTCAAATGATTGCAATGAGTAAAATTTCTAAAAATACTCCTTGACAACCTAAACGCTGTTTATCAATATCAATATCCAAGAATACTCTGTGTGTAATTTCAGGCTCCTCTTCCGGTTTCTCCTCAATGATCTCAACAACCTACAACAGAAAAGGGGAAAGTTTATCAGTTAAGATGGAAATCATAAGTGGGAAAAATTTACACATGGCCTAATGTTGAAATTACTAGCTTTTAGAGAGAAATAGAGAAGAAAAAAAGCAAATAACCTTGAATTATGAATATGATTTGATGCAATGATCTTATTCAAAAGAGTAAGGCACTAAGCCTTTTATACTTACTAATTAATAGACTCCTAATCTTCTCCTATATTATAAATCTAAATCATTATCTTGAATGAGAACTTTTAAAGATCTTTTCTTAAACTAAAATGTTTTTAGCATTTAGGCTTGATTGCACATTTTACCACCCAACTTTCATTCTTTTGCAAATTTTACCATTGGAAATGCACAGCAAAAGAGATGAAATATGCTAGTAACAACGGAGCTCGAAAACTAAAGAAGAACACTAATGTTAGGAATCATTGGATATGTAATGGTGGCAAACAACAGATAGCAAGGAACAAAGAGAAGGATTTGGAAAGAAAGACATTGTTACAATAGTTCTGAGTAGCAACTCAATAGCGGAATAATGATGGACAAGTCACGATGGCTCTGATACCATGTTGAAGGTATATGGATTTAGCGAAAAAAGGAGAGAAAACAAAAAGATAATAATCTTGAATTATGAATATGGTTCGATACACTGATCTTATTCAAAAGACGAAGGCAGTAACCTTTAATTATTCTAATTAATAGACACCTAATTTTACTTAAATAACAAAACAAAACATGATAATTACTAAGAAATATGAAAACTAATCCTAGGAGATATTATGGGATAAGAAACTAATTTTAAAGGATAATCTAAGATACTCCAAGATAACAACTAATCGTAAGAGATAATTTAAGATATTCTATAATAAATTAAAGATATTTTCTTAATATTCTAACACCTAACCATCGATTTTCAATCAAATGATACACAACTAACACATGTAATATAGTGGACAAAAAAACTTCATTT
The DNA here is from genome assembly GCA_007407185.1 of Glycine tomentella. Classification (NCBI taxonomy): domain Eukaryota; kingdom Viridiplantae; phylum Streptophyta; class Magnoliopsida; order Fabales; family Fabaceae; genus Glycine; species Glycine tomentella. Next base: position 1,113,479 of record PYAF01003482.1, on the reverse strand, counting down.
ATAGTCAGAGTGTGGCTCATACAACTTCAACCAATAAACCTGCGCTAGATAGAGCTACCGCCACAACCAAAGAAGCAAGTTTCAATCTTAATGATAGAAATAATAACTACGTTTGCAAATTGTTTCAAATATAGATAAGGGTAACACTCCAAGAAGCAGGGAATGCTCATAATAAGCTGGAAAAGATAAAACATGATGGGTAGATTTCAGCAAAAGACTCAAACTGAAATCAAATGATAAAGTTAACTTCGGCGGTATTGCTTACCCAGGTATACTATCCTCTTCAAAACACTTTTTTTCATATTGCCTTTCTCATCAAAATACTATCCTCTTCTGTTTATTCTTCTACTCGTATACTCTCCTAATCTAGTATCCTTGTTTCATCAATTTCTATCACATTTATAAATAATCATAGCCTTCTGTGAGCACCAAATGCACCCTGTGCCTTGGGAGCCCTATAGTGTAGATATCCTCTCACTAATACTTAAAAAGGAATCATGGGAACTAAAAGATTCTGCATCTCCACCCACCTTTTGAAGCTCTCATAATCGCTTCTTTCTAAAGCTGGGTTACAAGGCACGGGTACACAGAATTGGTCTACAAGATGGATGCCTCTTCAAACTGGCTAACGTATGTTATGAGTTATGAGCCTCCGTTGATTCACTTTCAGGGCTAAACCTCCATTTTGTTCTTGAGCTGCTCGAATTTTCTGCTAGTCTACAGCTGGAAGTTTGAATATATTACCTAGTTCTACTTCTAGTACTGCATAGTACATACACTAACCCAACCAAAAAGGAACTCATCAGTAAAGCATGCTACCCAGACACAGCGCAATCCCACAGAATTGAGCCATGAGATATTCATCAGTAATCAAATTAGATTGCATAGACAGCAGACAACTAATAATAAGAATGATTACAATGGCAAAAGTTAAAATGCATCCGAAACCAATACAATTCAATTACATCAAAGAGTTTATTTCATAAGGTGCACTTCCTTAGGGTGGCATTATAGGTAATGTAAGCAAAATTAAAGTGCAAAAACTCCATTTTGATTTCATTCTATCAGTAATAGGAAGTAAAAATGAAAGAGTAAAACGAAAACACGTGCCAAATGATTGGAACGGAACGTTCAGATCTATGGAAAGAAACTTAAACTAAACCCCATCAAACTCGCAGTAATATAAACATTATGCACGAAACCCGGCCCAATTGCCCAAAATCAGATCCACAAAGACAACATACAGATAAAGGGTTAAAGGGCGCACCTGTTTAGGAGTAGCAAAACCCTTGGTAGTAGTAGAACCAGAAAATGTGAAAATGAGGAAAATTGAGAGGACAAGGAAGAGGAGGAGGAATCGTGGGTGAATGAGAAACGCGATCGTTCTACGCATTGCTTCACTAACCTCTTTGTGCAGTTATATCCAATCAATGAAAAATCGAAACTTTCGGATACTCCATGGCAGACAGCATACTGGGTTTGTTAGTGCAAAGAACCTGAAGATGAAGATGGTTCAAGCTCGCAAGTTGCAATAGAGGGCGGTCCACATAGGAGAAAAAAAGTTGATAAATTAATTTAATTTGAAAATTCGGAATAATGAGGTCCCGATTATTGGAAAAGCCTCACAGTGAGAATTTTATTCCCAAAATATATAATTGATGCTCAAATAGTTATAGTTATTTTTATAGAAACATTTAACTTTTCTGGAAGCAAATAAATTTAACTATTCTCATAACAAAATACCATATAATTAAAACATCAGTTTAAGAGATTCAAAGTTTAATCTATTTATATTAAGAAATTGTGGCTAGTATTTAGTTCAAAACTCTTCTAATTCCTAACTAGACAAGTACCTCGACTATGACAAAATATGGTTTATTTTTTTATAAAAAATCTCCATTTAATAAAAAATAATTTTTAAAATGCTAATTTAAAAATAGTCAGAAATTTATCTAAATTGTACATAAGTGTTCTGAGTATAATATGACGTTTGGAAGGATTTTTTTTTGTCTAAATTATATTTTTTTTATTAGAGACAATCATATTTGAACTAAATAGAATTATTATAGGATCATTTTTATCATCATCATTGATTTGGATGGTTCATTTTATATTGTCTTTCTAATTTATTAATATCGAATTCAACGTCAAAGATTGTATATGGGTAATAGTTTGTAAAAATCAATAGTCATTTTAGTTAATGTTTATTTTTATATGAATTTGAGTAATTTTATTGGTTAGCCCTTTTTATATTAATCATTTAATTACTTTTAGTTGTTATGTGTTATTATTGTGTTTTTAGGGTTTATTTCCCAAATCAATTGGTTTTGTCGCGTTTGTTATGAGATTAGGTTATCCTTGACTCGGAATTGATGAACACCATTTGGTGTTAAACCAATTTTTTGCACAAAAAGTTATTAGTTTTTGGTAGGATAATTTTGTTAGATTGGATGTGAATTTGGTGAATGGAAACCAAAGGTATGGTAGACTAGATTGATTGCCATTATTGGGCGGTAGGGATTGAAGTCTATTTGATATGTGAGGTTGTTGAAGAGTAACCTTTGCGGTAAAATTGTTCAGAAATTTCATTGAAGAAAAAAAAAATCTCCATTCCCATAATGTTACAACAAAAGACCATAGAAAAATTTTCCAAATTTCTTTCACCCAACTCAACTCATTATGAACCTGCCAATGTTTGGGAATCCCAGTAATGATCCGTCGTATGCAACAAAGACAGTAACACAGCCACCGACAATACTGTGTCCAACACGATGAGGAAGGTGCGCAATCACCGAACAGATTCCCGCAGTCATCCCCAGCTTACTCAGTCATGCACAAACTTTATTACTTTCACTCACATTTAAGTTTTTATTACATAAGGGTCAAAAGGTCAACTGACACTTAATAAAATATTATTTTCAAAAAAGAAAATAAAAAATAATCAGGAAAACCTATGACATCGGATTATACCACATGGTCCAATCTGGACCATTTCAATAACTAGTTCACATAAGTAATGTCTTTATTATGGATGACAATGAAATTTAGGATGAGTGTTTTGAGTGTAACATAATGTTTAAAAGCTATAATAATAGTTTTGGATGTAAAAAAATATAGTTATAGAGATGCACTTTGGATATAATCAAGGAATAACCGGATCAATCTTAGAAATTTAACTCATTGCTTTTTTATTTTGTACATATTGTTTGTCAATCATATAAGAGTCGTACATCTTTGATTGACGTGATTATGAATATGCTTTATAGTAAGTTAAAATTACTCACATAATCTAACTTGTTTCACATCCAAACCAATGTATAGCACTATGGTTTTTTCATTTTAAAGTATGTTTTCTTCTCTAAGAGATTTTACTCTTTTTTTTTTAATTAGCTAAGAAATTATATTGATAGAAGGGGTACCATAACCCATATACATACATAGAAAAGACAGAAAACTTGACATGGTTAGCTGCCATTTAAATCCTAATGGAACCTAAATTGATGCTAACCACCCGAACCGACACCTAAATCAGAACCATCCCTTCTAGATCACTTCCATACAGGTCCCTAAAACAAAACAAAGTTCTAAAAAATATACTATGAACAGAGACTGAGCCCATAATGTTATCCGCTCATTTCTAGTGTTTCTTGTGCCTTGAGTTTTGCTGCATAATCTGTGCCACAAGTTTGCTATACACAGAAAGGAGATCTCTCCCATCGACACGCCTAAGGAGAAAAAGTTAGATTAATACCGTTTCCTGATTGGCCCTTCAATTCCCCATTGATACATACATGTTACTTCTGTATGCATCGCTGCATCAACAAATTCGATTGATCCTTCCCAACTGATTAAGGTTGACAGTCCGCACCAGTGCCTCGTCGTAGCATAATGAATTCAGATAACATGCAGAGCCTTTTCGCAGCATCTGACTCATCACCGATCGCACATTGGAAGATCAATCATATAGTGAGTAATGAAAACCTTTTAATTTCCCCCTATTCCAGTGCCATCACCTCACCTTAACCAACTCCAATATCTTCATCCTGCAGAACTGGCCACCGTTGAACACCACATCATTTCGCTGCTCCCAAATTGTCCATATTGTCACCAGCCAAACATTTGACCACATCAACTTAGCTTCCTTCCCTTGCACCAAAGTTGAGAACTGCCAGCCGTAAATCCTTTTATCGACATTGTTAAGTAAATGGAAATGACACATCGTCCACTATTAGATGTAATAATTGGGAAATACTAAAATTATTGTTTTTTATTTAAAAAGATTAAAATCAAACTTTTATACACATAAAAAATTAAAAATATATTTTATCTTAAAGTTTAATGATAAGATATTAATAATATAAAATATTTTTTTATAATTATTTAATTATAATTTATTAATCATATAATTTTTTAAATAACTATCATAAAGATTAACAGATTTATTTATTTGTTTGACATTTGAATTAAAAATGTGATATGAAGTTGTTTAATATTATCCTAAAAAACATTATTTTGATTTTTTTTAATCTGCAAAAATTTAACTTTTTAAAATTTTAATTCTTACATTAAAAAAATCTATGATTTTAATTCGATTATAAGAATGTCGTCCTTCTTATCTTTAACATAATCATCTAATTGTTGAATGTTGATAAGATGAAGGTACGTATTTATGATATGTGGATGAGTGTATAATAGGGCGAATCAAACATGGTTTGTTCTTTATCTTCAACACTGGGGTCTGAGTGTTGATAAGATAAAAGATGTAGACCTTTTAATTCAAATTTCATATTTTTTTTTTACTCTTTTATTTTTCATAATACCGAAAAAACATTAACCAAGCTAAATTTTATAATTAATAATATAGTAAATACTAAATAGTCTAATAATTTTAAATATTTATTCTCGTATCTTACTTTTACTCTATTTTCTTTTTTTTAATTATATCACTTATTGTATTTTTTTCTATATATGTGAGTTCAATCTTGATCTCCTGAAAATTCATTAGGGTCAAAAAAGATATTAAGACTCAAAAAACACTTATAAATGAAGTATTTATAGATTACTCATTAATTAGGTATTTATATCGATAGTAAAAATTAAACTCACTTTCTTTTGGGATGAGTTCGTTCATTATCAACTGAACCAAACCTTGTTATATTTGTTTTGTATATATGGTGTTTTTTCTTTAATCATATTAAGATAGACCTTACCCTAAGGTGAGTTTTGTTTAAAAGAATGAAAGAGGTATAAAAGTGAATTGAGATGAAAAGAGGTGAAATATTTAAATTAAAATAGTATTTGATAAAGAGATGAAAGTGTGAGGAATGAAAAGAAATAAAAGAGAGTGAAAAAATAGTAGAAAGTGAAATTGATTAATTGATATAACTTGAGACCCGCTATATCAAATTTAAAAATTCCCATAACACGATATTTTTCTCGAACAATTTTGAAATAACGTACCTCATTTTTTCTCATTAACCAACACAATTCAGTATCTTTCATCTTATTTTATAGTGAAAGATCTATCCAATAAAACCCACAAATTTTTAAGAAATTGCATCATACATTCATCTAAAACAAACAACTTTCACCCCTAAAATACCTCAATTCAATTGCATCCCAAATTTATCCCTTAAACCAACACACCCTAAAATAAAGAACAAAGGTATAAAACCTACAATAAATTCTGAATTTTTTTATCTCAAACACACCCAGATATAAATCAACCAAATAATACCTAATCACCATTCTTAATGTAATTAGTTTGTTGTTAGTCGATTACAATATATCATATGATATATGTTGTCGGTTGGTGATGGGTTTGTTCCGTACGTCTTTATAGGCGCGAGATCTTATCTTATCCACGGCAAAATGCAGTCCTTCATTTGATATGAGTCAATAATAACTCAAGTTGCAGTTATGTTATGGCTGCCCTTTGGCCCACACGTAGAGCCACTTCATCACGTGCTGCCTGAAACATACAACATGAGCTGTCTTATACGCCCGTACCGTACGCGGGACAGCTGTTTTTGTTTTTTCCCCCCTTTTTCTCCACTCACCATATGTACTAACCATTAACTCACAATTCACACGGTAAACACCTATATATTTATGTTTCGTAAATTACAAATGCATGTTAATAAACATATCTAAAATAGGTGCCTACTCGATCTTCTTTTTAACCAAATACATGTTAATTGCATAATATTTTATAAACATTATATTTTGTTTAAGGAGAAAGACAGAGAAAGACAGGCAAAAAGATGAGAGAGGAAATATAAAGAATAATATATTTTACTTTATTTCGTTGAAGAAAAATATAAAAGGACAAAACAATTAATTTTAAGAATAAAAAATTGAAAATAAATCACTAGTTTTCTATTCATTTCAAATTTTAATTTAATCTCTTTCCTTATTTTCTTTTTTTTCATTTGAACTTTTTATTTTAAGCAAAAGGGCAAGTGTTGATAATTAACAACCTATTTTTTAATTCATTTTTATTGTTATAAACTTATATGTTATTCATTATATTAAGTTATAAACAATACCTATAATTAATTACAATATTTTTATATATTTTTTAATCAATAAAAAAGGATATATTGTGTACTAAAAGTATGCTTTGTTTTTTCAATTTTATTCTATAAAAATTAATGTGTAATTTAACATAATATTTTGTGAATTTTAGAAGTGTCAAGTGGGGACCTGTGAGCTAGCTCAATCCAACTGGATTCATCAATAAGTTGAGTTTTCAAAAACGTAACTCGTTTTTCTGTGGATTATTTTAACCTAACTCAATTCCTGAATTAAAATGGAATAGTATGGGTCAAAGTCAAACCATTTTTATTTTTTAACTTAATAATAATCAGTATTCCATTTCCATTTCAAACTAAAATTAAGGCATGCATGGGTAAAATAAATAGAAATTAGATGTTGTAAAAGAGTGAAAATGACAGAGACATTGCAATATTGCATGCATTCAAGTGGGTCTTAATGATAGTTCTGAAAACACGTTCACATTCTATACTCGCATCAATCAATGAAACCACGTCCTACACACATACTAAGGCTAAGCTATTTGTATTAGCTTATATGAGACGCATATTTGACTCGACGTGACAAGGTAACAAATACGCCATTACTTTTGTCTTTATATTATAATAAGCTAACGTAAATTTAAATGGTATGTAATCTATATATAGGTTTTTCTTTTAAAAAATATAATAATTTATATATAGGTTTTAATATTGAATAGTAAATATTTGAGCGAACGGCATAAACTAACAATATATTAAAAGATTTTTAATGTAATTCTTTTTTATGCCGTGACATAGTTAAAAATCTATTGTTAGATATAATTTTTAAAGTTTTTGTTACAAAATTAAATATAAAAATATATTTCAAAACATATAAAAATATCTCTAACTGTTAAATAAGGTTCAAGAGCAGCAGCGGCACCATCAACTGATTGTTGTTTCTCAACGGAAAAATAAAGTTTCCGTTGCCGGGACTTGAACCCGGGTCTCTCGGGTGAGAGCCGAGTATCCTAACCAACTAGACTACAACGGAATTAATGCTATTTATATGTTTAAATTATAAATAACTAGTTAGCTAAGACCTACAACTTTAGGTTTCATAATCCATATCTTCACTTCATAATTAACTTTTTGAATGAACCTGTGGCTCATTTAAAGCATGTATAATTATAATTAGGTGACGTTCTAACTTAATTCTACAATTTGGATAAGAATTGAAGATTCGTGCTTAGATGTGATTAGAGTCCTTCAAACACAAAATAAAAAGGTGTTAATATTTAAACATTTCATTATTTGAAAATTACATTAACATTTATAATTTTTTTTATATCTCCTTTTTTTCTTATCATATCATATCACATATTAATATTATACTTTTATTCTAGATGTTAACTAGCATATCTGCATATGAATTATGGAGCGTCCATTTATAATTTTCCAAATAAAAAACAGGCTAGCAATAATTGGAAGTTGAATCTGTTTTTGGCCTAGTGTGGATGCTGGTCATTTTTCAAAGGTGGATTTGTTCGAAATGATCTTTTAATTCTGTAAATTAAAAATTAAAGGTTTAAACTTTAAAGTAATGAGAAATAATAGAAGAATTTAATCAACGCACTTAAAAAATTTACAGTACTAAATAAAAATAAAGAGAGTAAATTATACTCGTACCCCCTGTATTTTGCACAAATTTCACCCATTACCTCTCCCTTTTTGCACATTACTTTTACCCCCCTCTGTTAATATCGTTAACTAACGTCAATTGAAATGTGTGAGTAGATAAAATTGTCTTTACATTTTAATTGTAAAACTCAAATTATCCCCTCCCAATTAGTTTTGGAATTTAGGATTCACATTTCATTTCTCTTCACCATTTACTGTTCATCTTCCTCTTGTTGGCGAGTTCTTCTTGAGCGTCTAGGGGGTGCGAGTTCCTCTTTCGCTCACGACATTCGTTCAATTCCTCTTCATCGTTCACTAGTTATTCACCGTTCCTGTTCAACTACAGAAAAGTTGGGATCACATCCAACAAAAAGTTGGGTTTACGTCCAATTACAAAAAAAACAAGAGTCTTAAAATATTTTCAGGTTGAGAGGAAGAAGATGAGAGTATTTTAGATATAAAATTTTATTAAAAGTCATGTGACTAGTATGTGCCTAATTTCTGTTAGATTATTAAACGGTGTTAGAAAGGAGGGGTCTAAGTGTAATGTGAATTAAACAATTAAGGGATTTTTTGTAGGGTGCAAAAAGGGAGAGGTATCGGGTGAAATTTGAGCAAAATATAGGGGGTACAAGTGTAATTTACTCAAATAAAAATGATTAAAAGACCTAAATTACTCATTAATTACGTTGAAATAAAAATGCAATTAAACGTTAAAGTTGCGGACAAGTATCAAATCCATTTATCTATTAAACTAGGGTAGAACCAAATGGATCTAAGGCGATTCAAGCTGTTGATTTAGATTTCGAGAAAAAAATATTTAATTTATTTATATAATTTTATAATCAATCTAGTGTAATGATTATCAAGGTGTTTTTTTTTTCAGGTAAATGAAATTCGACCTTTTCTATTATTTTTTATTAATTTTTAAAAGACTTCATTTATAAAATAACCTAAAAAAATATTGAAGTGAAGCATTAAACAAAGTATTGGTATGATGACATTGACGTTTCTAAGTAGCTGGTCTTTTTCTCCGATTCTTTTTCTCATAACATTTTTAGGTGACCCACTAATATTAAAGGAGAAAGCAACGTCACAAAGAAATTGTTGCTTTACTTAAAAAAATAAATTGTTGGTTGCTCTCATAAAAACAGAAAATTTTATTGAAGTGTTAAACGTTTAAATGCTACTATTGAAGGATAATTCCATTACTAATTATATTTTTCCCCCTAAAATAGATTTATTTTAACGTTTTTATCAGTAGATGAATTTTTCACGTTTAAAATTAAAATAGAAATTTATGTAGTTTTCTAAAATAATAAATACATTTTTTATTGTATAAAATTCAACTGGCTTGGCATACACTATTAACAAACAGGAAAAAAAAATCCCATATAAATAAACTGTCTTGACACGGTATTCGAAATCTAAACGAAGCCCCACTAGGCACTATAGCCCACTTGGCCTTTTCTTTTTCAATAAATGTGACTCTGATTAGTGGATATCGTAAACATATAAGAAGTTGCACGTCAGTTGCAACTTTATCGTTTTGGAAATAAATTCCCACTTGGAAAAAATGAATTGTTGATGATGTGTAATTCGACAACCACTCAGCAACACTGTCCATTTGTTTCAGGTTTTCAGGGAAGAACTTGTTGGCGTCCACAAGATCTTTGTCACAAATCACAATACATGTTTCAACAAATTTGAAACTGCTTTTGTCACATTTTCCTGTGTTAATTTCCACGTTACTACAAATAAGTATCAAAATAATATTTTACATTGCTCAATACTAAAAAAAATTAAAGATTTAAAACATCAAAACAGTAAAAAAAAAATTGCAGTCATCAATCAACACTTTTTTACATTTGTTATATTTTTTTCTAAACTTTTAGTCTTTAATTCTCATTTCCAATTCGTTACTTTTTTAAAAAAAAAAAATCATCTTTTTATTCACACACTTTATTTTTTTTATACTCCTTTATTTTAAATTTATTTTCATGATCAATCAACACTTTACTTTCTTATTGCATCTTTTTATTCATTATCATAATAAAAGTTTAACGTATTGTCTCATGTTAAAGGAAATATTGAGAAGGATAAAAGATTTTCAAAGAAAAAATCTATCTCTTACCTAAAATATCTACGAGAATATATTTATTGACGAAAACAAATATAAAGTTTCACCATCAACACCCTTCCAATATGAAATTTTCAGTCTTCTATTTTGCTCATGCAACTAGCGAGGTGCGATATTCAAAACCTGAATTTCCAAAGGGGTGACACGCAACGAATGTGGCGTCCTTAACCGTGTGTGTTCCCATTCCAGCTGGGGAAGACCTCTTTCTCCTCTCTTCATCTTTTCCATAAAAAGCTCCTTTTTTTTTTCTGTATCATTTTTCAGCAACTAGTTGCGTTTAATTGTTCACCTTCAAAACAGATAATTTATTACATAATTAGTGTCACTGCATGCATATATATAAGATCGATCAGTTTTTACCTAAAATGCACTTAAATTTTTATTTACAAAAAAACAAATAACACTTGATTATATTAAGATTAGTGTAGACTGTAAGAATCTCCAACCACTTAATAATTTATCCTCACAATAACATCGGTTTCCTGTTTCGGAATTATAAAGTTTCATGCTTTCAGCATAGTTTTATATTGTTTTTTTTGTTTCGTCACGTTACACTCTTACACGACGCCCATAATTAGAATTTGGAAGTTGGAAAGCAAATTGAACCAAAATTCAGCTACTCATTACGATTCTGAGCTGAATAAGATTTACAGACCAATCGACAGTCGTACACACAAATAAGCCACTACGTCGATTAGGATGGGCCTAAATAGCGGATTTAGGTAATTTATATAAATTCTTAAGTTTAAACATTATTGTCGAACAATAAATAAAGAGAAAATATAATAAATATATCTTATAATAGAGTATACTTTTTTTACAATATTTATTAGTAATATTTTTTTTTCACTTTAAATATGAGATGAATTTAATCAACATTAAAAGCTATATAAAAATAAAAAAAAATTACCCCACCTTGACGCGGTCGACTGAATCAAGCCCTTTATTCAAATGGTTTTACACTTTTACTTCAACTCACTTTCTTATCAATCATCTATTTGAGTCACGCCAACATGCTGCAAAGCAACAATTAGCATTTCAATATTTACCTACTTTTTTAGCAGAATGAAGTTGGTTTTGAATGTTATAACTTTTAATGGCAATTAATTAAAATAAAAGAACATCAAACACAGTTTAATTAATAATCTGATACACAAATTATTAAAAAGTGCAAAATATAATTAATATAATTTATAATGGAGTAGAAGTATTTAATATTTTATTGGTAATGTATATTTTCATTCCATTCTATATATGATCGAGATGAATTTAATATATTAAAATTTATACAAAATTAAGAAAATGCTCTCACCCTGACTATGGAATCAAGTCCTTTGTCAAGGGACTCATTTGGTTAAATATAATATATGAATTATTGTATAAAAACCTCTTAACATTGTGCGACTCACATGCTCTCTTATTTGCGCTCAAATATTTTTTATTTTTTCATCAATTAGACAAATACCACTATATTTGTTTAACTATGTATGAGTCACGTGATCAAGCATGTTGCAAGCTAATAGTTAACATTTTAATATTTACCTACGTTTTTTTAGCAGCCGAGATTGCTTTGAGAGGTTATAACTTTTAATGACAATTATTTACCTATTTAAAATAAAATAAAAACATCGAACAGAGTTTAATCGTACCTAGTGTTGTACCTTATTTTGTACACCAACAACTTAGTGTTGCAGGGACGGATCTAGGATTATAAATATGTGAGGATAATTTATTTAAAAAATAAAAATTAATAATAATGAGTTTAAATATATAAAATTAAAGAATATAAAATATGAGAATAGTGAGTTCAAATATATAAAATTAGGAAAATAAAATATAAAAATATTAGATAATTACATGTAATTTTTTAAAGTGAAGGGGTATATTTGTCCACCTGAACTTTTAGATAGGTCTACGGTCATATCTTTATACTTTAACAACTATGAAATACACTCTTATCTTTTATTTTAGCAATTATATTTGTATAAGCGAATGAGTAAAGATAGGTTTGATCAAAATAATTTAACATTAATTTCATTTCCCTTGTCTTTGAAATTTTAATTTCAATTTGATTTATTTATCAAATTTATGTGTGGTAAATTATATTATTTTTTTCCTTAAATATAGAAGAAAGTATGATTCAAAGAAAGGGCAACCTGCATTTAAGTGCCTTTAGTTCACTCCAAGGAGATTAGTCTCAATGAACAATGAAGAAATGATAATCATTTGCATACAAAAGAAATATATATATATATATATATATATATATTTATACACATTTTTTTACTGCATATACACGCTTTTCTTTTAAACAATAATTCTTTTATAAATATCTAGACTATTGTAAAGTGTATTTTTTATGGAAAAAATTAGTGTAAGTCGAATAGAATTATTAAAAATAATAAAACATTTTCTTTTTCACTATTTAATACAATTGTATTCTCAAAACATAGATTAAATATTATGAAATAAGTTAAATAACTCTATACTAGTTGGTTTATGGGCTAGTTAGTAAAAAAAAAAATGAATACGAATAACAATAACACATGACTCTTGATGTTTACACTTTAAAACTCCTTTTATTTTTTTTTCCACTTTAAAACACCTTTAAAGACTATATATAATTGTATTTTGTTCATGTTTATATGTTATTTTGAAACATAGGAATCAAAATATGGATACTAGAAAATTTTAACACTCACACATTATACTCAACCAATTTGTAGTTTCTTTTAACACTTCCTACATGTTGGTTGTCAGGTTATTACAATGATAAAAACTGCTTTATTTAAAATATATATGGACAGAAAAATTGAATAACTAAGAATTGGGCCATAATTATTTTATTAAAAAATAGGGCATAATTTGAAAATATAGAGATAAAAATTGAATAATTAGAAATTGAGTCACATGTTAAAACTCCTATAATTTATTTTTTAAGCAGGAGACATTTATTTTTTAGTGGATTTTTTTTTCGAATTATTTTTCAATTCAAGGCCTTCAACCCAAAACATTGCTTTAAGATTCAAAGGCTCAGTTTCACTTTGAAGAATGACTTATTACTCGTAATTTTACTTTAATCAATTGGGCATGGATAGATACATATTGACATTCTATATATTGTCACGTCAATAATTGAACATTAAAGGTTGAATTAAAATGACACAATTTTAAAACATAAGCAACCAAATAAAATAATTGAAATTCCAGAATTACACGTATAATATTCTATTAAAATTGAACTAAACCTATATCGTATATCATTCTCCATGTCTGAATTGGAATATTTCTATTTTCCTTCAATTCTGTTATCGTGAAAATGTCAACAAGCAGGAAAAATCAAGTGGACAAGGCCACGTTTGGTCCCACGAAACTTACCGAGTTACCGACTATTCATAAGCAAAATGAACGTTAAAAAATCGAAACAGGAACGATCCGAATCTGACAAATGACAATTGATGACCACGGACGAGGAACGAGATACATTGTTTGCTTTTTTTTAAAGTCATACGTTTTTATAAGGTTTATTTTCTTTGTCTGATTTATTTAATAAAAAAAAGAGACTAGAAATAAAAAAGGAAAAAAAATCCTGCACGGTTCCCGTCCAATTGTGACTACAGTGATTGCACTCATCTTCAACGTTACGGAGAAGGACAGAGGAAACTTTGGTGAGATTGCTATAAGTAGAACACAAGCGTCCTCCATTTCTGAATGTGAAAATAGTAAAGCAAGTAAGAAAGATTGAATTTGGATTAAATTGATGGGAACCACTAACACCTATCTGCCTTCTGCCGTTTCAACCAGCAGCAAATGGCTGGGCTTCGTGGCGGCCGTGTGGATTCAATGCATCTCCGGCAACAACTACACTTTCTCAAACTACTCCGACGCCCTCAAATCCCTCATGCACCTCACTCAGGTCCAACTCAACAACCTCTCCGTTGCTAAAGACGTTGGCAAAGCCTTTGGGCTTCTGGCGGGCCTCGCCTCCGACCGCTTCCCCACTTGGGCCATTCTCCTCATTGGCTCCGTCGAAGGCCTAATTGGCTACGGAGCCCAATGGCTCGTTGTTAGCCAGAGAATTCAGCCCCTCCCTTACTGGCAGGTATATATATATATGCTTGGTTTATGTTTTTGCATTTGATTTCAATCATCATCATGTTTAAGTCCGTTAGAACACTAGCTACAATCAATACCTTTCATTTTAATTTACTAATTAATCGTATTTGGTAAAACGCAGATGTGTCTGTTTCTGTGCATGGGAGGGAACAGCACGACGTGGATGAACACTGCCGTTTTGGTAACATGCATTCGGAACTTCCGTTCAAACAGAGGACCCGTTTCGGGGATTCTTAAAGGCTTTGTAGGGTTGAGCACTGCGATATTCACTACTCTCTGTTCCGCTCTCTTCGCCGACGACGCTGGCTCCTTCCTCATCATGCTCTCTGTCATTCCCTTCGCAGTTTGTCTCACCGGTGTGTTTTTCCTCCGGGAGACTCCTCCCGCCGTCGCCGCCGCCGATGACGACGGCGAAGAGGTAAAGTACTTCGGCGTCTTCAACGTGGTGGCGGTGGCGGTGGCGCTTTTTCTGTTGGCGTATGGGTTCATCCCCAGCCCCAGCATGTTGGTGTCAAGAGTGTTCGTGGCGGTTTTGCTGGTGATGCTGGCTTCGCCGTTTGGGATCCCGGTGTACTCGTACTTGAAGGGCCGGTTCGGAGAGGGAAATGACGTGGAGAGGCAGAGGGTGAAGGAGCCGTTGCTTCAGATTCCGGAGAAGGAGGATGAAAGAGTGGTGGCGGTGGAAGAGGCGGAGATAGTGAAGAGGGCGCCGGAGGTGGGTGAGGAGCACACGATCGTGGAGGCGCTGAGAAGCGTGGATTTTTGGATCTTGTTCGTGTCGTTTTTGTGTGGGGTTGGGACGGGTTTGGCAGTGATGAACAATATGGGTCAAATCGGGTTGGCGCTCGGATACCCAGATGTCTCGCTCTTTATTTCTTTGACAAGTATTTTCGGGTTTTTCGGACGGATAATCTCGGGTACCGTTTCGGAGTTCACCATCAAGTAAATCCTTTTATCTTTTAAAAAATAATTACTTTTATTAATTACATTAAATCTGATAATTTTTTTATTATTATTTCAGAATTATTTTCCTTATTTATTTATCCACTTAATTACTTTTCATTAGTATTTGAAGAATGAATAATTAATATATCTAAAAATCAGAAAAAAAAAATCTTATAATAATGAAGAAAAAAAAACAAATTTATGAAAAAGACTTTGTAATCAGGAATGAAAGAGATACTACTGTGTTAAGTACTGTACTAGTATTAACCAACTTGCACTTTTTTATTATTTTTTGACGGGACCAACTTGCACTTTTTTTTTTTTTTGACTGGACCCACTTGCATTTTTATGAGACTAATTTATGCACCTTTCACTTAACTTTTTTCGCCCTCTTGAAGGAAATTATAAATAATTACTCTTGCCCAACAACGTGTTCCGCGAGTTTTTTTAGATCAATTTCTAAGTACAGTTTATTCAAATAAGTTAGAAAAACTTTATAAGTTGGAGTAGTAGTTTATTTTTTGAAATGATGTTATACAAATGAAACACTATTTAGTTTTTGAATTTGTGATTTTTTTAAACTTAATAAAAAAATTTGAAACACCGAATATTCCCCACCTCTATCTGGGATATATATTCATAATCATATTTACATTTATTAAGAATCATTTGTCTAACCATACATATACATTTATTAACAATCATTTGTCTAATCATACATATACATTTTTACTTATTGGATTGTTAAAACTAAAATATTCGTGGGAATAACGTAGATATTTACAGTTTCTGTTATTTTCTCGTTTACTTATTCACATTATTTCTGTTATTTTCACTTTACAGGTTACTCTTTTCTTGTTAATAAAAAAAATGAAGGGATTTCATTTACTATTTTTGCATTCTTATATTTTTTGCAAAGAAAATGCTAAATATAAACATAAGAATACCATTTTTTTAATGTAAGTTGCCTATTTTGACTTTAAATATTTCATTCCCTAATTTCCTTTTGAACTTTTTGCACTTTTTTTTTTTAAAGTTCTATTCTTTTCTATTTCAAATTTGTTTTTGATTTATTTATTATTACATTGTCCTTTAATCACATGTTATATATTATATCTTATAATAAGCTTACATTATTGAGATTTATGTCTGTATTCAACAATGTCTGCATTAAAAGTTTTATGATAGATTTCAATGTTAATGATGTAGAGTACTTGAACGTAACTTTTGTCGAGATACAGAAGAAAGTTTGGTACTAATTTGTTTGTCTTGATTTCGTGCATGATTGGTCAACTATAGTAAGAATCAAATTGTCATGGTTTGGTGTGTCATGTGTGTGTCCTTTTAAGTTTAATTGTCCATCTCAGGGCTTAACTTTGCAATGGCAAATCCTTATTATATATCCTCATTCCTCAAACGCTGTAATTTATCGATGGAGTTAAGTGTTAAATGCTGATTATATGGAAATATACTACATTGGCGTTAGATTCTCTGTTTTGTTAGACTCTGTAGCAAGACAAGAATGATCCTTTTGAAGTTCTAACTATTACTGTTTGTTCATCAAGGTTAAACTGTCTATGTTAATTTTGAATTCAATTTTTTCTTTACAGGAAAGCCGGAACACCTAGGCCTCTTTGGAATGCAGCATCTCAGCTTCTAATGGCAGTAGGTTACATACTCCTGGCTATGGCTGCGCCAGGTTCGCTATACATTGGGTCTATTTTAGTTGGCATTTGTTATGGAGTGAGGCTTGCCATTACAGTCCCAACAGCCTCAGAGTTATTTGGACTCAAATATTATGGTCTCATCTACAACATTCTCATCCTTAACCTTCCCCTCGGTTCTTTCCTTTTCTCTGGTCTGCTTGCTGGCATGCTCTATGATATGGAGGCAACTACAACTGAGGGAGGAGGCAACACATGTGTTGGAGGTCACTGTTACAGGCTAGTCTTTATTGTCATGACTGGAGCATGCATTGTTGGATTCTTCTTAGACATTCTGTTGTCAATCAGAACCAAGAATATTTACACCAAGATTTCCACGAGCAAGAAACCCAAGAAATCCTTAGCAACATCAAATAGGCAGTGATTCAGAATGGTATGAAATTCCTGGGATTGATGAACTTTATGCTCAAGTGATATCTCAGTATCCGTCAGCAAGGTGACTTGTCCTATCAGATATTTAAAACTCATTTTTTCAATAAAGGAGGGCCATTTGTTTTTAAAAGGCCTCCATGTACTGTTATTATTATTATTATTTTTATGATGTGGGATCAGAGAGAATTCTTTTTGTTCCATATGGAAAGAAGTGTATTTAGTATCGTGAGAGTTTTTTGATAGATTAAAATATCACGCTGTGTTATTATTAGCTGTTTTTTCGAACCAGTCAGTGTCATTTGACTATTAGCGACAGTCACTAGTCTATGTCCAAAGTTTGCAAGTGGCGATCCTAATGTTGCAATCTTTGACATCGTACCATGTGTTATATGTTGTATTGTATTGGCAATATGTTCAATGAAGGAGACAGCAGGGGCAATTGATGCAATATGGAAATAAAACTTATTGGCTCCAATTCTATTTATAAGAAACAAATTATAGTGTAATACAACTATTTACGAGGGTGGAGACCACTCTAGAGTTGCTTTGCAGCTTCCAAACTACAGTTTGTCACTTGGACAAAAGCAATTTTTAACTTCTACTCAAACCATGACTTGGGACTCTAAATTATATTCAAATATGATTTAATCGTTAATTTTCCAAATAAATTATTTATGGATGAAATTCATTTTACATTCTCCAAATTGAACATAACATCGGGAATTCAAATAACAATCTAAATATGTAGTATGTACTGTACTTAAAATTTTGTGTATCATGTAGGGAATCCACATTGATTATCCCGAGGGCCGTGGTTCTTGGATCATTTCAGCCTTCTGGCAAATGGTCCTTTAAGATTCCTTACTGTATAGAACTAAAAGAAAGCTGGAAGTTCTGGCAAAACAAAGACAAATATGCGCTCCTATAGCAGTCAATTGAGATAAAAACAAAGAGAAATTCTAAATTTGATCTTTAATTTTTTTTTTTATCACTAAATTACTCAATGCATGTATTAACCTTATTAACCTTTTAGTTAAAGAGTAAGATGTATCTAAAATTTTAAAAAGTTGGAGAGAATATTTAATGTATGTAGTTCAATTAATGACACATGCTAAGTTTATAGGAGATGATTTGTGTGTTGTGTTTGATTCTCATAAAATCATCTTTGTAGAGAGTTGAAAAACTTTAAATGTGTTTAAATCTTAAACTGGTTGACCAAAATGATTGAAATTTATAGGAATGTCTCGGGTTTTGTCAAGGAGTAAAAGATCCTAACTACTACAATGGTTAAAAAAAGAAGAAGAAGAAATTTTTTTTAGGAGTTTGAGAGGTGTCATGAGAGGTAAGTTATACATGACCCATGCCGTCTATTAGAGAGTCGACTACTCGAGTAACTTTGAGGTCAACAAGAGGCTAATTGCTGCTGACTAGGCTTACATTTTGGTGGTGGCTTATATCTATTTGGGAGTGACTAGCAATAATGCACCATAAAGGATTAAAGTAATAATTTGAAAATATTTTTTAATTATTATTCAATCATAATTTGTTATGTACAGTAAAATTGTTAACTTTTACTTTAATTTCTTTAGAATTTATATTTATGATGGTTTCTATTTACTTAATAGTATTTTTTTCTCTCTCTTCAAAAGTACTATATTTTTTTTTATATTAACAATATTTAAAATTAAACTACTATAATGAAATGTTGACCCTTATCATAGTTGAGCTTGAGTTTGAATCTTCAATTTTTGTCCAAATTGAAAATACAATTAGGAATTAACATCACCCAATTTTAATTATATAGCCTTCAAATAAATAACAGATTAATCGGAAATTTAATTGTTAAGCAAAGGAATTATGGAGGTTAATTAAGCTTGTAAGATGGGTATTAATATTACGACTAAAGTACGTAAACACTGTAGCAAGAAATTCGTCCTAGTCTAGTTGGTTAGAATACTCAGCAGGCAGCTCTCACCCAAGAGACCTGTGTTCACGTGCCGTTAACGGAAACTTTATTATTTACAAAAAAATGTGACTATTTTAAGCTTAGCGTGGATACTGGTAATTTCTCAAGGTGGATTTATTCTGAATTGGAAATCATAATTTTTCTGTTCTTTCCGTTAGTTTTGTCAATAACAAAGAAAATGCCCACTTAACGATTTGCTTCAATATATTTTTGCATTTGTAATGATGCAAATGTTGATGATGCTAGAAAAAGAATTAGCAAAACCAAAACAAAAACATAGTTATACTCTTCGGGGTACATAAAATACACATGAAAAATGTGTCATTTCAATATTATGTTAATCTTGACACACGAGACACATTTCATTGTAGTCACGAAGGAAATTGACAAAGTAAAAGATAGTTTCCTAAAATATAGGAATAAAAATAGGGGATGCTTTTAGTTTTTGAAGAAAACTAATTCTAAAAGCATTTTATCTTTAAAATACATTATTGATAAAGAAAATAGATTTTACCTTTTAAATTATAAGAAAATATTTTCCAATTAATGATACTCTACCTTTAACATATCATTATAGACGAAACTAGCCCTATGACTGCATTCATGTACTAAGCATCAACGAAGAATCAGTCGTATATAATCAACAATAAGAGTAGAAAGAACTTTTCATCTTTATAGTCACAGATTTTCCAATAAGACAAAACTGTTTTATGATCTATTTCTACAGAGATTTTGTAATAATGCTAAGATTTTCCAAAACATGACTGATACAATTCCTTGCCTGCTTCTATATGTTTCTATTCCTGCTTAAATTAATAGGATTCTAATTACTCTATTTTTTTTTTCTTTCTGAAGTTTACATGGGCTTAATTCAATTCCACTAAGTCAACTGACATAAAATAAAATTATCTCTTGTTGTCGAAAACAAGAAATTCACTTCTCTACCAAGGATCTATTTTGATACACGTCAAAAACGTTTTTGAGAGTTTGTCTACTGAAATATAATATTTTTTTTAGTAAAAAAACTCTCAAAAACAATTCTAACCTTATATCTAAACAGGTTTTAAACTGAAAATATTATGAATATATATTGGAGTATATAGGTGTCCGATTATATATAAAAGATAAAAGAAAGATACTTAAATTTTAACATAGAAAATGTGTTAAAGAAAAATGTATCCCTAAACATTAGTCTTCTTGACCCAAAAAGAGCATGTTTATGTGGGATGTAAACAAAAATTTCATTTTCGTTGCCAGGTCTTGAACTCAATTAAGTCTGAGAGTCGAATCTTCTAACCAACTATACTACAATGGATTTGCCAAACTTATTATAAAACTTTTGTATTGATCTTATGATATGGGAAAATCAAGTCTATACATTCATAACATCAAGCGTGGATGGTGGTCATTTTTATCGATCATCTTCGAAATTGAATTAAATCAAATTATATTAGTTTAACTTTAATAATTATTATATTATTTTTATAATTTGATATAAAATATTATTTTTATTGATATAATCATTATATTATATCTCTTTATTATTAAGATTGTCTATATTAAATTTTATCAAAATTGAATAATAACAAAAAATAATTAAATGATTTATATTCTAATATATTTTGAAATGTTTATATTATATTGATTTTAATATATATAAACGATGTGATAAATAATTTTAAACTAATATGAAATTTTTTATACATGTGATTTATGTAAAAAAAAATTCAATCCAATAATAATTCTTTTTAAAAATATTATCTAATTAAAAGTTATAAAATAATATAATAATTTTTAAAATTAAGTATAATTTGAACACTCTTCTTCTAATATACTTTGTGTTTTAACTGTCCAACGTAACTATTTGCTTCAATATAGTTTAGCAAAAATGGACAAAAACCAAGTTCTTAAGATTAATTATTTGTTATAGGCTCAAAAGGGACAAAGAAGAGTGTCATATATGGTTATGAGCACATAGTAATTTGTCATAAATTGGACACATTGCGTTAACTCTTCCTTGTTAGAAGAGATACATATTTTTTCTATTAAAAAAATAGAGCACAAGGTAGCAGTGATATTTGAGAATAAAAACAAAGCAATAAATAACAAACAGCCAAGCAAACAAAGACTAAATTAAATCCAGAAAATGAGAGTAGAGTAATCAGGGTTGAAGCGCACAAAGTGTTATATTTATTGTCAAGAGAAAAACTACACGCGAACCCTTGAACCAATGAACAATGCACCAAATTATTTTTCAGTAGCAGCAAATAATACTGATTTTTCTCTATTGTGTACTGTTATGTTTCTGTATGTACTTCGTAGAGGAAATGGGAATTTATATAACCGTTGCTTTTCCCAATCAATTAACCCAAGTAATGGCCTATAAATTATAATAGTGGGCAACAATAGTCAGATTTCTGCCAACAATAAAGAGTATCGTGGCCTATAACTGTTGCAACAAAATCGATTCTACCATTAAACTGATTTTTTTTTTATAATTTAAATTACGAAGATATTTTTTCCAATTTTTTCCAACATTCCTGAATTGGGGAAACGTATTAATTTTTTAGACATTAAAAAATTCTTTAATTTTTTTCAATATTCTTGAGTTGGATAATTATTTAAAACTTTTTACACATATATCACATTTTCTTTCTTATAGAGTTTGGTATAGTGATAGTATAAAACAGTTTACAATATTTTCCAATAACATATATAAAAATTTTATATTATAATTCCATAATTTTCTCTCTCTTTTATATATAACTAATACTTGTATAAAATATTAGAAAAAGATGCTTGGAGGGCACAAACTAAACAACTTACTATCTGCTACTTAATTTGATTTATGCAGTAGCTCAATCTCGTTACTCATTAGAAATATCGGTTACCTACTCAGATTATTATCACCATCGTAGATGCCTGCAATGATTCGCATAATTCGTAGTTAGATTAGTCATCGTAAAAATATTTATTTAAATTTAAATATATTTTTATCTCTAATATATAATTAAATTTTGTATTTGATTTTTATTAAAAAATTTATTTGTATTTGTTTCTCTATATCATCAATTAAATAATAATGTGTCCATTAAATATTTGATAACAAAATTTCTAGCTACTAAAAAAAATAGTCAATATTTATTTCAAAATCAAATTTAAAATTCCTACCGCCTTTAGAATCCTTAGTGGAGCAAGATTACCACAAGAAAGTCCAATGCAAACACAACTCTCCCATTTTCAACTCTTCCAACACCACCTATGATTATGTCGAGGGAGAGGTCATCAACATCAAGTGGTTCTTCTTAAACGACTGCGGATTATCTGGACAAGCCTTCTTCAACTCCAACTCCAAACCCAACTGGGTTGCCAGCGACGACCGCAACCCCTCCCTTCGCACCCTCCTCTTCCGCCTTGATCTTGCCGGGAATGTCATTCACAATATTGTTGTTGCTTTGAATTTCCTCTTAGCTCTAGAGGTTAATTGGATTTGTGATTTGAATTTTTGAATGTATCGATTAATTTTGGAGATTTGTTGATTTTAAGTTAATAATACTACTTCCTAAATTATGTTTTTATGAGTTTTTAATTAACCCCTACAAAAGCATCCACTGCAAAGACATTGAACAAAGATGACCAAACATGAAAGGAACATATCAAAGGGGTTCATGATAGTAACAATGAGGATGTGTTCATGATAGAAGGAAGAAAGAGAAGAGGGCAAAGAGAAAGACAAAAAAGAAGGGTGAAATAGGAGAGAAAAATAAATTCATTTTTAATTTGATTTTAAAACAAATATCAAGGAATAGATACGAATTTTTTTATTATTAGGAATCAAATGTAAAATTCGACTATATATTTTTTAAAATCTTTTATTTATTTAATTAAAAGGTAATGCTTGTGCAAAATTATTTCTTACTATTAAACAATTTGCATAAAGATTTGGTAGGACATATGAAAGATGGGAAGTGGGTATCAATTCTGTTCCAGAACCTGATTAACAATAGCAAATGAAGGACGACCCACACACTCTGCATGTTTACCTTTCCATTACACATCCATAATTTCAACGAGATTGTGAAAGGTGTAAAAAAACTAGTTTAAAGTAAATACCATTATCCAATTTTGTGAGTTTCAATTTCTTTGTAACTCGGGACTTAGCAGCCATAATTTTTAGCTAAAGGAAAAGGTTTAAAAAACTAAGTAGTCACCATGAAGACGAGTATCTCGAGTAAATGACAGAGTCCTGATTTTTACAACCCCAAGTTCCCAACTTACATCATGAGAGGTAATGAAATCCCACAATCTTAAATTAGTGTTGAAGTCACACTATATATTCGAAATTATCTTTGTGGTAGGCCCCCTAAACGGCATCATTTGGACGATATGATCCATCTTTTTGAAAATTGCTGAAGAAAAAGGTTCATTAATTCAGTTGAGCTACAACGCCAATGTAAAGCATGCGAATTAAGACACTTTCGATAAGATACGATCTTATTGAACATTATTCTCGTTCTTGATGACAAGTAGATTTTAAAATAGGAATCTACATTTGCAATGAGGCGTTTAGGCACACTACGCTGAAGTTAATAGTTGAAGTTGGTGTTCAGCTATATTCTATCTCAATCTTCAGGCCTCAATTAACCTTTTCTATTTAGCCACAAGTTAAAACCCATAAAATACGCAGTTAACAGAAAAACTCAATGCATCTGTTCTCAGAATTCCTTCACCCGTAGCAGGAAAAAAACAAAATACAAAAGGTCAAAAGCAATCAAATTACTCGTGTTAGCCGCAAAGTGAACCCTAATTCAGACGGAAGATGAGACCACTTGACAGATAGATCACATTATGCAAAAAAGATCTGTCTTTTATGTCGTTGGTGAGAATGGAGAAACCAAATTGAAAGCCATATAGCCCAACACAGCACACAGATATTTATATTGTTATTATTACCATACATGTGAAACCAACAAAGCCAGCCCAAAAATTGCAGAAATGTGTTAGCTTTTTTTAAACCACAACAATCATAGAGCCTCAAAAAAGCTTGGATGGGGGAGATAAATGCTCCCAAGATGATTTAATACTAAAATATAAAAACAAGCACTTTAACGAATGAAACACGGAATACTTTTTCTGGCGAATCTTTTGGAAGGTGGTTTACAATGACGGAGAGAATCTGCCAGCTTTACTGGCAAAGCCAAAATTCTTGAACCCACCCACGAAAAACCCGAAAATCTAAGAGCCATTTACACATTTAACAAACAATGCTGGTGCAGCTAAAGCAGGAAGAGAATAAGAAAAAAGCTAGCAGAGTAAACAAACGCGGTGGAAACTGTTCTTTTAGGGGAGTCTCCCATGGCTAACCCAGCTAAATATGACCCATCTGCGAGCATTGTTTCTCCTCCGGATCCTGAACTTGACCCGGAATCCGTAACTGTATTATACGCAACGCCGTTGTCCGCACCCGTGTATACCACTGCCCCTTCGGATCCTGTCACGGTTCCGGTTCCGGTTCCGGTTCCTGTCACTGTCCCTGACCCTGGTGATGTTGTTGTTGAGGTCATGGGGTTGGTAGTGGTATCTCGTGAAGATTTCTGACTGCAAAATCATTATCAAACCATGCACAGATTCAGATAATCATCAATTTCTCCAACAACATTTTGTTTAAGGAGTGAACGCACGACACAAGTTATAATTGTCACATATATAAACGTTACTACTATCCTATACCTATAGAATTAGTTAGGTAATGGCAATAGCACTAGGCACCAACCATCTTCAAGAGTCAAGACTCACATAACTATCTATTTATTTATAGCATGATCTTTAAAAAGTTCTCCTTTGGCCGTATGAAACACCCACCTACCGCACTGATGCCGGAAATAGTAAAATTTAGCTTACTGGAGTATTAAAATATTGTAAAGAAAGTGTTAAAAAAAATAAGTAGATTTAATATCTGAAAGAGAAAATATAAAATTAATTTAACATTTGCCCTACAAAAGAAGTATAATTATACTATAAAAAGATTCCAACACTCAAAATAAAATAAGTATATTTATTGCTATTACATGATGTACATGTCACATTAAACTAAAATAAAAGTAAATAAGCGAAGATAAATTTATTTGCTATTACCAAAAAGGTTAAATATGATGTTTATGAGACATTGAACTAAAATAAAAGTAAATCAGCTAAAATAAATTTATTTGCGATTAGTAAAAAAAGTAAAATGTCTCACATCTATAATTTTGAAGAACTACGTACATAATGATTTTTTTTCAGAAACAGAATATAATATCTACTCTTTCTCTAAAATGAGTTAATAAGTTAAAGGGTTAAACTATATCAATTAAATTATGTATATATAAAAAAAAAAATCAAATAAAAGTAATATGTAAAAAAGAAAAAAGAAAAAGCGGTGTCCTAGTTACAGGTTACAGTTTACTTCCAAAGATGCGTTTCTAAGTGCAGGGATAAAAGACAAATCAAACCATTGCAAATACCACATTAAGAAGACAAAAAGTTAGGTAGTAAATTGAACACAAGTGAGTAACTTTGGAACAGAAACAGAAGCGAGCAATGAATGAACTGAAGGGCTATGAAATGCAAAAGTAATTAACAACGGGAAAAAAAGAAGGAAAATACTAGAAAGAAACAGAGGCAGTAGGTTAGTGTGTTAACCTTGGAGAGGATGGACAGAATGTAATGGTATAATCGGCGCCGGAACACGTAAACGTACTCGTAGCATCATCGTATGCGTAGCTATAAGACCTAGGGCAAGCAGCCTTGAACATCTCCGAGTAAATGGACGGCCTGCAAGTGGCGGGTGAGCCATACGCGCCGCTGCAGCAGTACTCAGGGCTACCAAAAGCCTCACACGCGCTCTTGCACGCGCTTCCCTCCGAGGCTCTCAGCTCCGCAGGACATTGCTGGTTCAGATCAGAGGTACAACCCGTGGAGGCGCAAAGACCCGACCCGCCAGTGCCTTCCACGATCATGGGAAGATTGTAGCCATCAACGAGGCTCACGTCGTAGAAGTCTTGACCTCCGGTGCCGAGAGTGAACTCCGCCAGGGTTGCCGGCGGGGCGGCTCCGGCGCCGTTGCATTCGACTTGGCCGGAGCCGCAGTCGCCGGTGAGGCATGAGCCGGCGCCGGATCCGTCGAAGGTGCAACCGGTTCGGCCCCAGAAACGACCGGACCAGCCGGTGGGAGCTTGGAAGGCGCGAGAAGTTTCCTTGGGGAGCTCGAAACCGGTGCTGTCGAGGGCTGGGCTACCGGCATTTGCGAGAATTCCAGGCCACACTGTGTGGTCGCATTTGTTAACGAATGTGAAGGTGGCACCCATAACACCTGAACAACAACAACAACAAACGACAGTTAATAAATTTTTGTTTTTTTTTTTTTTTAGTTTAAGAAAGAAAAAGATGTAAAGGAAGTGTTTTTACCTTTGGGAGTGAGGAGTAGGAGAGAAATGAGAGTGAAAGATGAGAATGCGAAGAGATCCATGAGAGTGAGAATGCAGAGCTGGGATAAGGAGAAGAGTGTTTTGAGGGTAAAAGAGAGGGGTGAGTTACTAGTAAGGACAATGAATGAGTGAGGGTTGCCCCTGGTGTCAACAACAATATAATTAATTATCAGACCACACGTCCTTTTAGGAAGTGCGTCAAAAAATAATGTTGCTAGGAATTATTTCATCCCTAATCACGCTCATTTAACAGGGTTTACGGACCTCTGCAGCTGCCAATTGCCAAATATCTGTTTAACAACTCTGTTCCACTCAATTCTATTCGATCATACTACTACTTTCTCTACGGGAAAAAAAAATAAAATATTATAATTTAAATAAAAAATTATAAAAATATTGTAATTTTAAAACTATTTATAAATGTAAAGCAATCAAACACGTTTCAGGTGGACATGTTCAATCACGCAGAGGGGAGACGTGAATGGAGCTCAGTCAGGTGGACGTGATTCATCAGGTGTGACACGTGTCATTTTGATACATGTGTCATTTTGTGGCGCGCTGCGTAGAAACTTCGGATATTCATAAATTTTGATAGAAATATCTGATGGAAGCGTATTTTATGTTAAAATGCTCGAAATTAAGAGAAGTAATTAGGTAAATAAAGAATAGCCTGCAATTCACTAATTAAATAGATAAAAAAATTAGGAAACAAGAAATTTTTTGGATGTCCGAAGATTAAATCGCAATTTTGAGGTACGTAGAGGCCTCTTTTGGGAAAATATTTTGGCCAAGTCCTTTGGACTTACCAGCGACATCTCCTCTCAATTTCAAGCGTGTGGCCACCGGTTTCGCCTCAATCGAACATTCCAGTCAAAAGTTATGGCCTTCCAAAATTTCTACGCAGCGCGTCGCAAAATGAAACGTGTCTCAAAATGACACGTGTCACCCCCTGATGAATCACGTCCACCTGGGACGGGACGTGACTGAGCTCCATTCATGTCTCCCCTCTGCCTAATTGAACACGTCTGCCTGGAATGTGTTTAATTGTTATACATTTGTAAATAATTTCAAAACTATAATATTTTCGTAATTTTTTATTGAAATTGCAATATTTTAATTTTTTTTCCCTTTCTCTACCCTCCTAAATAAAGCTTTGATTGATTACTGGAGGAGATACAATCTTGATTTAATGGTAAAACTTGAAAAAAAGTAAGAGGTAAATTGTGATCTCGTGCGTTTGTATCTACTGTTCAACAAATTATTAAATAATATTTATTGATACAAAAATAATCAATATTTATGGTTGGGTTTGAGTTAACTTTTTTAAAACAAAAGATAATGTAATCTTAGAATAAAACTGAATTTCGTTTAGATCAATTTTATTCAATCTGATTTTCTACTATTTAACATAAATCAGTTTATTCTATTTTGTTTCTCTCTCTCTCCTTTTTTTTAAGATAACATATGTCAAATAAATTTGAATAAAAGAAAAAGTGTAAAAATAGAAATGTAAATTTTTAAGAACCAAAAATAATTGATTGACTGCAAAAATATGTACTTATACACAAGATAATGTTCACTATAAATAGAATAGAAATAAATAGTGAGTTTCGCTCTTTTTTCAAATTCATTCACTCTATTTTAAAGACGCCAAATAATCCATATTATTTCTATCACCTTTATGTCCACTCTAACTATTATTTCCGATCAACCAAATACAGTGTAACATTTTCAGAAATATGTAAAAACTGTTTCGGAAATTGTTTTCCAAAAATTCTTATTGTGACATGTGAATGTGTTTTGTTAGAATAAATTCTGACTGTAAACAGGGAGAGTGTGAGAAGTAGAAAACGAAAATGCGAAAAGTAATTCCCTTGTCTCAATTCTTTTGAAATTTGCTCCGATATCACATGCAAATCGGTCCAATGCGTTTGTACATTGACTTAGGTCCAACCAACCACAACACATAAGACCATCCATAAAGAACTAGCTTATTCATTAAAGTACGTGATCATTTTCTCCTGAAACCTGTGAATTGAAAAACACATTAAGTTTACATAATGTATCTTGTTGTTATTGGTATTATAACTTGAATTTTGTTGGAAATGAAAATAGAATTCTGCAGTTAAAAATAGAATTCTTGGACATGTAAAAATCATATTGAATTTACCATTTGTTGGGATTTCATAAATGTCCTACATCCTATTTAAATAAAATTAAGGTAGGACCGTGTTTCGAAGCAGGTAGATTAGGTCATTGACCGTTACTATGGATGGTGGTTGATGACTGGCTGGTTGGTACCTACCAGAGTGGCAGTGGCAGCACAGCAATTATGTGAAAAGGCATTGGATTCCATTATCGTCTCTCTTCTCTTCTTTTTATGCCACACAGGGACGCCATTGTTACCTGCAAATCTTGACTTTCAAACGTTATAAACACAAAATGTAAATATAAAACCACACTGCTAAATTTCTACTTCCTTTGTTTGACTCCTGCCCAATCCAACAGGAGTTCTTTGCAACTGAAAATACATACACATATATAAGAATAAGAATAAGGTTACATGTATATTTTTTTTTATAATTAAATATGAGTGTTAGAAACACATTTTTAATATTTTTTAATCGGTTAAAATTGATTAAAAAATATAAAATTAAGAAAGGTAATCATTTAATATAATGTGAAAAACATAAAATTTTATCATTTTAAATAAATTTCAACCATTAAAAGAAAGTGTGTTAAAAGAAGTGTTTGAAAGTGTGTTCTTAAACTTCTCATAAAAAATGACGAAACTAAAATATATTCTTTCCATCTCATTATAATTATCGTATAAAAAAATTATCCAAAATAATTTTTATTTCTTTTTTCAATGTAATATAATTTTCTTTACTTGTATTTCTTATATATTAATGATGAACTATAAAATCTATTTTATATATTAATGATGAACTATAAAATCATGAAATAGATGAATGACAAAGTATGACTAATTTTATAAAATTAACGTTTTTTATTTTTTTTAATATTGTAAAACAACATAGGACAAGGGTTATTTAAAAACAAACACAAACATATATTCCAATAATAACTTTTTTAGAGTAAAAGAATTACTTCATATCCTAATCATTTATTTTGTATTTAATGATTAAAATTAGTTTTTATTATAACTATTAGATCTTAAAAAAAATGAATGGTAAGACTAAAAAATAACACTATTTTGACTAAGTGAATCTCTCTCTATATATAAGAGTTTTATCCACAAAAATATTTAACAATGCTGTAGAAAAAAATTATACTATCATTTACTTTAATTACAATTGATTGGTTATATATATATATATATATATATATATATATATATATATATTAAGTTTGTCGAAATTTATAAGAGAAGATAGGTTAGGTTATATAATAATTTTATACTTGTATTTAATCATAATTATCCAGGTTCATGTTGATGTTGTTTCTGTTTGTTATCCACGTAAATTTTAATAATTTTTTATGATTAGGGTTTAGGCTTCGTCACTTCAAAAAAAAAAGAGTATAACAATAAGTTTTTTTTATAATGATTATTTTAAAAATTATATCAATAATAATTTTTTATTGGTTGGTACTATATAAGTATAACATAAATATTGATAGTTTTTCTTTCGTACCTTTTTTTAAACGAAGCCTAGAAGTTGAATATCTTTTCAATAAAATTGTAGAGAAACTATTCATAGCACAGTTTTTTTTTCATAGCTAATTATTATTACTAATAACTAGTCACATTTTCTTTTAAAAAAATATAGTACTAGTACTTTGCAAATATAAATATAAAGAAGACACATAATACCATTACAATTTACATATACGGAATAATTCAACTAGTAA
>PYAF01003482.1:1070062-1082582 GCA_007407185.1 Glycine tomentella | reverse complement strand
TTATATCACAAAAGTGAAGAAGATTTTATCTACCAAGTTAGAACAATATCCTTAATAATAACATTTTGCTAAAGTATATGTGCATATAAAGATATATGTAAATATTTATTGATATATTTACTAATATATTTATTATAATTTAAATTAAATAATTAATAATATATTAAAAATTAAATAATATAAAATAATTATTCCTATAAATTGTAACATATGAATTTAATATTCTCTCTTCATTAATTATAAATATATATATATATATATATATATATATATATGTGTGTGTCTTTTTTCTACAACATTTATGTTTTTGGATACATTATTTTCACTGTTATTGTTCTTACTTGTGATTTGCAATTTTATTTAATTTTTCCCAAAAACATCATTACGACTTAACGACAAAAAAAATTTATGAAACTTTAACAGATTTTTCTTTAACATCTCACACCTTAGTTATAATTTCGTGTTCTTCTTGAAAAAAAATATGAAATTATAATACTACTACTATTTTTATGGGCATTTAACTATTTAAGCATCCTCTCCCAGACAAAGCATAATGAATTTATGGCCCAGTTTACCACAGAAAAATAAGTAGAATAATTATATAAAAAAAATTAGGTGATGGTTATTAGTTTTCACGTTCAAGATTTAAAGAGTTCTCACTTTGTTCTCAATTTTAACTTATGCAAAGTTAACTTTCTTTTCAGAGAATATTTGTGTCGGATGGATGATATGAAATAAGCAGCATCCGTTGTCTGTTAATAAATTCAAGCCAAACATCTTATCAAGAAAGCTGGAAGTATGTAAATTGCTTATTAGTTGATGGGGGGCACAGTTTTTAAATAATACAAAAGTTATTAAAGTTTCGTGATTTAAGGAAATTACAAATGATTGTAGATGTTGAATAGAGTTGGGGAAGTAATTCATGTATCTATAATTTAAACAATGTACTCATACTTCAATCTAATTTATTCATTTAAAAAAATATAATTAAATGTATTGCATGAGTTGAGTTATTGTGAATAACGAATGGTTAATATGATTAATTTTCCTTAATTCATTAGACTACTAAAAACTGGATGGAATGGGTCTTTTTCTTCTTCTTATTATTAGTAAAAGCTTCTTTCTTTTTTTATTCCCACTAATTTCCAATCCTTACGTGATCCACCGCCACAACAATATTATAATTATTAAAAATAAGAATTTGAAATATAACACACGTTTAAATAAATAAAATAGATATCTATTCACAATTTTTTTTAATTGATGAATCGAATGGTATTACTTAATCTGACAGGGTTGAATTTTAATGCAATTTTAATAAATCATAGATGATTTATTTTTTATCCACCATTATGTTCTAACTTGATTGAATTTGATCCAAACAATGCAAATCATAGTAGATTAGTAGTCTCATTGTAACTGCACTTGTTGAATTTCTGGCTTTATATTTTAAGCTAAATTTGGGTATGGGGAGACGTAGGTTTTGGAGTTTGTAGAATTGTAGTTGCTCGCCTTCTGGTCTCTGAGTTTTCTCTTCTAGCTGATATTTTTAGTACCTTAATTTTTTTTAGTTTCTTCAAAGAAGTAAAAAAAAAAATAAAAAAAAAATACAAAACCTAATTTCTCAAGTAAAAAAAGTATTCTAATGACTATCAAGGCCATGTTCATCAACGTGCATACAATCCTTGTGTGATAAGCCCATTCCGCTAATGGATGCACCCATTCCTATAATTTGGTTAGAGCAATTGAAATCCACAACAATAAAATTTGAATTATTCAGTAGGCATATGAATCCTTATATATGGTTTTTTTTTTTTTCTTCTTTCCAAATTAACGTAGGGCTTCTTTTCATAACACTTGAACCATAAAAATAGAAAAAAGAAAAAAAATCACAGATGAGACTTGTGAGTTTCAAGTTTGGCGTCATCTATTTATACAACTTGACAATACAAGAAATAAAAGCAATTTGATCGTAGGGATGATACAATTATACGTACACACTTTTTTTCCTGAATAATACGCATACACTATACACTACCAAACCTTTTCTTAATTGCCTGATATGATTTTTCATCTTCACTTCAAGGTTCAAGCATACTTATCCTAAGCAGAGTAAGCAGGTTTACTCGGGAATAACGTGAATATAGGTTCCTCCTCGCCTGGCTTTCCAATACATAAATCCGATTGGAATCAGTACTAAAAGCATTAGACATGACATAGTTAAACTGCTTTTAGAGATTGTCAGATGGCAAGAATAGAAGTTACACGTCTTTGATGGAAACTTGGAAGTCCTGGACCATGTCGGTGGGTATGTAGGATTCAAATGAATTGTCTATTTATCCTTTCCGGTTACTTGCCCATATTGATTGAATAATGACAAACAACAAAAATACTTTTTCTACTTAGTTTTAGTCTGAAATATGTTATATTTATGTTAGCCTTATACGATTTTTAAGCCTTTTTCATCTTTGAGATTGAAAGGTTGTGTATCCTTCCAATTTAAGGTTGAAGTATATACGTTTTAGATATGCGATCCTAAACTAACTTATATTATCAGATGATGGATCCATTTTCTAATATCTCTTGGGACTTCAGTCCATGAGCGAGAATGCTAGCCGTTATTTAAAGATTTGATAGTTAAAAAATGAGACAATAACAAAATATTCTCTTATTTGAATAACCAGTCTAGCGTGAGTTTAAAATCCTCCTCAAATTTGACAAACAGACATAAACTCACTTGTGAATGCTATGTCATCATTTTTAGATAAGCTAAGACTAGAGCATTCGAAAATGAGTTTTGTTCGCTTTTCAGATTTGAGCAGGATTTTTAAGCCTGGCTAGTTGGTGGTTATTGAAATTAGGGGAATATTTTATTATCAAACTTATCTTTTTAAGCTTTAAATCTTTATTTGGATAACAACTAGCATACTTGCTCATGGGTCGAGGTTTCAAGAGTCGTTTGAAAATTAACCTATCATCTAGCGACAACTGACAAGTTGATCGTCAACCATATGATTTAGGACCGTGAATTTAAAACACATACGAATCAACTTAAAACAGAGAGGGTACACAACTTTGGTTAGAGCCAAAGAGGCAGATGAGGTTTAAATGGTCGAATAATAAGAATATAAATGACATATAACTCAACCTAAATAGGAGTGATACACTTTTAAATGACAATTAAGTTGTCATTATTTAATTGGAATAAAGGAGCTAACAAATTTGATTGCGAAGGTTTGGTAGTATACGATAGGGGGCACCTCACAACATGCTAATGCATCGGCTTAACACTATATATTTATATTGAGAGAAGTCCAAATGTTACAGTGAAAGTGCTGTTTGAAAATGAATTTTTAAAAATGAACCGCGGAGGCTAAGGTGAGCCGGGACATCAAATATGAAACTACGAAAGTCCCACTTCTTTGAGACCATTATAAAATTTCAGATTCTTCTCTCCCCTTTCCCTAACCTCAAAATGCACATTGATGAGGTGGGTCTTGGCACCATGAGCTGAAAAATTAAGTATATTTTGTTATTTATTTACTTATTTATTTTTACTATTTGTGACCTATATGAATTAATAATGTATCACAACACTATTATATTTTTTATTAATTATTAAATGAGATTTTGAAGGCAGGGACTTGAACAATTGAATAGCCACGAGTGCTAAATATGAACAATTAAAACAAAGGATACTAAATTTGCATGTAAACCTTAGTCCCAACAAGACCATAAATTTTCTGTCAGAGAAAAAGACCATAAATTTGACATTTTTGTTACAATCAGTTCTTAAAACTGCTTTTAACTTTTAAGCAGATAAAATGAGATGAATTTAGTATGGTGCCACACATACAGTTGAGCACATGAAAACCAAAAATAGTGAACGAAGAATCACTTCATAAACCTATCTCATGTATACACTATTGCACTCATTACAATCTGACTCTCATAACTAGCAAAATCTTGACAGAATAATTAGCAAATTGGTAATGCCTCTCTGTTAATTAAAATAAGAACTGAAGGATGCCAGAGATAAACTATTGCAGTGTTGACGTGGGAAACAGAAAAGATACGATATACACAAAAAGGAAAAAGGATTTACAGTGTTGTTTCCTATATGATATCTTTCAACTCCTGCATGATGAGTAGAATTAGACCAGCATCGATTTGATAGGTTAATGTAAAAAAGTAAGATCAAAGGGAAAACAGCATGAAGAGCTTACACGGTTATATTGAGAAGCAGCTATTTTTGGTGTAAGTGTCTACCCTGAAGTGTCCAAGCAAACGTAATTCATAAAGGATGCTAAAGAGGGCAGAACAGGAAGAAAGGCACCAAAACAATAGAGGCAACATATGCTATTTTACTCTGCGTTTGAATCAGACCTGATGGTGAGGAACCACCTGATTGTAGCCTTGATAAGTACATCATAGTTTTATTTACCAGAGGAAGCTGTGCCCCATCTTTTCGTGCTCCCAACAGTTTTTGGCTGCTCAACACCACGCAAGACACATATGTTATTTAACTAGCATATACTCAAAAGGAGCAGACACTCTTCCCCCTAACAAAACATCTAGTAGATGACAATGTGTACCACTAGAAGAATGTTTAAAAAAAGGAAAAAATCTACATCGTCCATCTGCTTCTGTCTTATTACGTGATTTAAGGGTGAGATGTCGGCCATGAAAGCAAAAACGCCAACGAAAATCCAAAAACCAAAAGTAAAAGCTAAGCTTGGAAAGCGGAAAGTTTGTGGAAATTAAGAACCTTACATGTAAGATATGTTTTAATTAAGGATGCACGCTCACTTTTAAGCACATAAATACGTGCGTTCATTGCAACGTGGAAAGAGAATACTAGTACATATTAGAAGTTTATTTATATAAAAAAGAAAGGACTGCACCCGTGTAATATAGTTTTACACAATCATCGGTGGTCAAAATCCATTGGATGTGTTTGGATTTTCGGTGAGAGTGTCCAAAAATATGTTTGAGAGAAAAATGAATATGGGATCATGTATGGTTATTTCCCAAAAACATGTTTGAGACTAAAATTTTCTGAAAACTCAGTTTTGTAGAAACAAGATTTGAGATACTTTTGCAAACAATCCAAACATGCCGAATGAATGATAAGTTTGTTAACTTTTATAATAAATACCTTAAAAGTCATAATACCATAATTTGTGATTGGACGTCACTTCATAGCAATTAAACACTTATTTATATTCGTTCTGGTTGAGAGGTTAGATTACAAAATCTAATTCAGGAAAGAGCCTACTAATGTATAGAAGTCTAAATCTATTGATGACCATTTTCTTCAGGTCTGGTGAGATATCTCCTATAACTTCTTATAGAGATGTAAATTATCCTCTGACAAATCTTTCTACATATTATTAATTGATCAACATATTATTAAATACACTTACTATCTTGAAAATATAAAAACATTTAATATTTACTTTACTTAGTAGTACAATTATTCTAACTTCTTAATATCGGGGAATAGAAGGAAAAAAACAGAGACAGGGGATTCACAAAAGTATAATACAAATTCATGTAAATAATCTGGACCTGTGAAGGGTAATCATTGTATGGAAGCAACCAATCATTCTCCGTAACCCGAAGGAGCAAATGGGTGATTGAAAAAATAATCAAAATGTATTATTTTGCGGTACCAAAAAAAAAAGTGCACTGTTGCATGATCAATGCTTTTATACAAAACTATTATACTTGTGGCGTGTTATTTATTTCAACATCACTAGTACAATTATTCATTAGAAAAAAACAATAAAAGTCCAATTATTAGCACACGGTAATCAATTAATTAATCTTTCACCTCGCCCAAAATCAATCAATGGCCCATAGCTCTAGTCCACATAACATGCAGTAATAATTACTCTAAGAATTAAGATGCTCTTGAGTTCAAAAAAAGATGGATAGCTCAACAAAATATAAAAAGAAGACAGAACATACGAGCACGGATAAAGACATAAAGTACCAGTTCTACTTCTAAAGAACATGTCTGTGCATATTACTTAACCCGGAATAAACTTCCATTCCATGCCAATCATGCGCTCCTACCGAAAGACTAAATTGCCCTTACTCTATTTACAACTATTCGTGCACAAAGGAAACATTAATTAATTGGTGAAGGTGAAAGAGTAATTGTACCTGGTATAGGGGAAGGGACAGAAAATGATCAAATAGTTAGCGTTGGCACATGTGTAGGTGCTGGTCTTGTCATCATACGCGTAGCTATACGCGCGTGGGCAAGCGTGCTTGAAGAACAGCGAATAAGGAGAAGGGCCACACGTGTCAGGCGTCGAGTACGCCTCACTGCAGCAAAAACGAGGATCCCCGAAGGCCTCGCACGCGCTCCGGCACGCCACGCTCCCGCGGCCGCCGTTCGATCGCGCCACCCTCAGCTCCGCTGGACACCCGCCGTTGAGGTCGACGAGGCAACCGGTGGCACTGCACCCTCCCCTGGTGCCGTCCTTGGCGACGATCAGCATCGGAAGGTTGTAACCGTCGACCAAACTCACGTCGTAGAAGTCCAAACCGTCAGCGCCGTTGAGAGTGAACTCCGCCA
The DNA here is from genome assembly GCA_007407185.1 of Glycine tomentella. Lineage (NCBI taxonomy): Eukaryota > Viridiplantae > Streptophyta > Magnoliopsida > Fabales > Fabaceae > Glycine > Glycine tomentella. Next base: position 1,075,993 of record PYAF01003482.1, on the reverse strand, counting down.
ATGTTGCCGGGGGTTTGGCTCCGCCGACGCACTCTACTTTCCCTGAGCCGCAATCGGCGGTGGCGCAGGAGAACTTTCCGTCAGAGTCTTGACTGCAGAGTGTCCGTGCCCATATCCGACCCGACCAAGACTTTGGAAATTTTATGGTCCTCGATTTGCCGCTCTCGAGGGTGAATCCGGTGGTGGGAAGCGGCGGCGATGTGGCACCGGAGAGTAATCCCGGCCATATCGTGTGGCGGCACTTGTTCACAATCTTGAACGACGCTGATTGTACCTCTGCCAAGTTCAGAAACCCAACAAGTGTTAAATAATGAATTTTATTTTAAAATTTGTGTTTTTTGAAATTACCATTTACCTGAGAGGAAAGACAATGCGACAAGGCTGGGAATAATGAGAAAGAGACGAAGGCGACCCATGTAGAAGACGAAGAATAACCAAAGAACACAAAGATTGATTCAGTTCGGAAATCACCAAATAGGTTCACTTTCTTGTCAAGCTTAATGCGTGGTGGTCTTTGGTTTTTCTTTTTTGCTTTGCTTTTCTTTTTCTTTTGCTTCTTCGTGTATGTTTTCGCCAGCTGACTCCTTCACTGTTTCTTGTTCCAATAATATCCATTTCCTCCAAAATAATAAGTTAAAAAACTTTCCTTTCCTTTCCTTTCCTTTTTCTTTCTTAATATATATTTTTCCCTCTTCACTTTGACATATAAGTCATAGACTCGTGCGAAACATTAATTTCACAGTATTATTCTATATACAACAACAAATTATCTAATTCATCGAAATTAAAAAAATTAATTAATTTAATTAATAATAATAAATTTATCCTAAATTTATATTTTTTTCTAAAATTAAAATTATAATTAATATATATTTTTTAATTATTTATCAATATATTCTCTTTTTTCTTTAAACTAAAGGTATTTATAATCTATAAATAATTAATTTAAAAAATATTATAGATTGAATCTTATAAAATATAATAAGTATTATTTTAAATTTGAGTCTTTTATATATATATATATATATTAATTATATTCTTAATCTTTACTACATAAAAAAAAAAAAAAATCTAACCTTTAATCTTTTCCTTTGTAGGCTGATCCTACCATTCTTACTTAAATAACAGTAGCAGCTACCCTACCACCTTACCTAAGCATCATCAGATTAGGCATAATTTAATTTCTGTACAAAATTGCTTTTTGATAAATAATTTAGGGATTTGATAGGATATATTCGCGGGTTATACTTGTAGCGATTATTGTATGCATTAATTTGTACTGAGATGAGTCTCAGAGTTATTAGTATCATTGTTTTTAAAAAAATGAACAAGACAGCAAATGTGCGGGTACATAAATACACAACACTATGACGGAAGCACAGCCCTACTCAATATGGGATCCCATGTCATTAAGCAGTGTTGACCTATTTCAAGGACATTGCACGTTCACTTGCAATATGTGACGATGGTATAAAATATAACAGAATTTGCTTGATTGAAAAAATGGAATCCCAGGCAACATATACCATAAAGGCATACTAGCATTATTGAAGTACAAAACTAGCAAATGCATGTGTAGGGAAATGGTTTAAAGAAACATTACAGGCTCCTCGTGCTTAAATCATGATAAGGTTTATCTAAGATCTGCCTGCAATGATATGAAAATTAAAATAAGGTACACATGTTACTCCGAGAGTTCGAGTGCCATAGAGACCTTAGCCAGGTTAAACGTGTAGGCCCATTTGTTGTCATAAAAGCAACAACATTTTTGTCATCCTTAAGCGCATTAACAGCCTTTGCAAACTCATTGTCGTCCAACTCCTCCAATTTCTGCAATTCCTCCAAGCGATTCTTGTACATTGAATTGGATGCATTTCATTGCCTGATTTTGGACATGGCTATTGTGAATTCCTCATACAATGTGTTCTCTAGTGCTTCCCTAATTTTGAGGTGTGCTCTTTTCTTACGAATTGACTCTGTTGGATTGGTTAATTTGTGCTTCTTGGCTAGCACGTCATTGATACAGACTGTTGAATCAGAATCAACAAGGGTACCAACAATTACTTGTGTTGGTAGGTTAAAAGGCTCCGAAGACCGAATTGTGTGTGTAGTTGTTTACTTCTAATGGAGCCATTGCTCCACTGGGAAGTTGGTCTTTTGAAATTCCTCTTTCGCCTGCATTCAACAAACCATGAATTAGTATCTAACTATCTATGCAACCCCAGAAACACCATATAGAGATTCTGTGAGGCTTCACCTTCAAATATGATGGACATCTGTTAATACAGCGGGAGACTCTTGCGTCTAAAAGGCCTTGCTTCAGATCTTGCCTAAATGTAGTAACAAAATTTTCTAATGAGCAAAACATAACACCTTTTTGTATTTTTGTGTATAATAAATAAAGTTGAAACAAATATTTATACATCAAAACATGTGATTGGTAAATAGTGACTTAGCATAATATAATTGTCCCACACTCTGTCGTCAACCACAACCATATGTCGAGTTTCATCCCACGCAAATTCCTTGTGACTATGCAGTGTCTTGCCAATACCATAATCTTTCCTCATAACATTATGGCGATTTCTTATCTGATTATCTTCCAAGTTCATGCCAAACTTTTTGTTGAACTCCCATGTGACAAGCTTTATCACTTACATTCTTGAATTCTTTGTAAGCAGTTCTTCCATTCTTATGTTGCTGCATAAGAAGTTCAACCAAGTATGTATGACATGCGAATGTCCATTCTGCCTTTGCTCGGCCTAGAAATCCATCTTGTCCAGTTGACATTTTGTCTGGTAAGACTCAAAAAGTGGGATTATGAATGTGGAAAGAAAAAGTTTTCAACTTTTAATTTTTGGAGCATACAAATATAAGCCTATGAAGTAAAGGTAGTCTTCTTTTTGGTATACTTACAAGAAATATAATAAACCACGAGTCCAAAAAGAATTATGTGGCTCTTCCCTTTATCTGCTTAACCTCACCTGATATTAAATATATCATAATACTTATGACAATAAATAGCAGTAAGCAAATATAGTATCAAAAATAAAATAGTGCAGTAGGCAAAAATGTTCTCCCTCTTTCCCAAACCATTGACCGCCTAGCCTAAAAAAAAGGGAATCATGCTGAAGGGTCATTTCACTTTTATTTTTATACCAACTTCATTAATTTCTTTCATAAGTCAAAACCTAAAACCAAAGTTGTGTCAGAACAAGCCATAAACCCATTAAAAATCACAAAAGAGACACAAAATAGACTAGTTTGGCAGAAAAGAAGAATAAAGATAGAACAGATTTCCAGCTTTCGTTGATGATAATGTGACTGAAATTAACATTTGAATAAAATTATCGAGGACATTCTATTGCAAAGACTGGATTGTAGATACCTACAAGTACAAGGCACTTCTGCACACAGGGACAGGGGGCAAAACACAAGATACTGGGCTCTCTTAAATATATCCCAGAAGCCATGGTGAATCGATTCTAACGGAACAACTTTTGGTGCATGGTTAAACGGTGTGTTGCACCAAAATCATGTTCCATCCCACGTTGAACTCTTAAATATTTCTACTTTTTATGGTATCACCACAATTTTGTGTGATTGAATTCTTAGTGTTATCCAAACACACTATTGATTTGTGTGATTGGATTAGCAGAAGGGGACTCAAAATCACAGTGATACTATGAAAAACTAGAAGCATCTATACGTTGTTTTGCCTTCAACGTGGAAAGTCATACTTATTAATTAACAAGTATGAAGTTAGAAATAGAAAATTGTCCCACAAGGAAAATGTGTGGTATCTTTGATTGAAATTATGATTCCAATTTCAACCAAAGAAAATAAATATGATTTCATAGGATCACAAACAATTGCAAAATCATACAAACCACTTCTCCTTTTAGAGATCAGAAGAAACGTAAATATGGAATTTCTAAAATAATAGAAGGATGAATCACTAGTAAGTACCTGACACAAGTCACGACGTGTGTTGTTTGATGCAGTAGGGTGGAGGGCAGGTCATGGTCATGGGAACCAAAAAGCGAGGTAAAGACAACTTATGCAATGTCTCGCAGCATAAATTTCTTATATATTACTGACACCTCTCTGCTTCTGGTTTGACTTTGACATAATACTACTATTAAGATTTTAAGGAATTTGGATTATATTTGGTCAAAAAGGAATTTGGAGTATATAGAATATAATTACTTTAACTAAATTCCTCTTCTTTTTCAAACATATTATTTTAAAAAAATAACTTAAGTTTTTATATTTTATTTTTTAAAATAAAATAATTAATTTTACATTTTAGGTAGAATTTTACTTTTTAAATATTTGTTTAGAAAATGATATTTGAATATAAAATTTTACTAAATTAAACATTAGTCAACTTTTAAATAATAAAAATGTTTAAAAATATAAAACTTTGTAAAAAAAAAAACTATGTACCATTTTTTCATAAATAATCAATAACTATAAAATCAAACATTATGTACTTGATATTATTATTTAACTTAATTTGTAAATAAGAAAGTATCGTTTAAGTCAAAAAGTAAATATTGATATTATAATTTTTATACAACAAAAAAGAAGTCTGACTTTTCCTTTTGACTTAATTTTTTCTGTCCAAATTGTATGCATTTTAGTCATTTCTCTTTTAATTATTTTATATCTCATTTATTTAATAATTAGCATTACTTATTACATAATTAACTAGGTAGTGGGTTTTTAACGTACAATTGATAAAATGTTTTAATTATAAGGTATTTGAAAAAAATTCATAAATTGTATAGTTAATACAATGGTAAAAGATTTTGTTATGTTCACATATGAGAGAGAGAGTTCTATTTAAAAGGAAAACTTGTTTTGATTATTTTGGTGTGTAAAATTCTCTTAAATTATCGATAATTTTATATCGTAAACAAAATTAATCCTAGACTCAGTGGGTTAGAGGCGCCCATGATCTCTAATCCAAGACAATTTGTTTTTGGAAAAATTAATAACTTTTAATGATTTCATTAATTAGTAGTTCATGAATTTATTTATATAAAATATTTTAAGTTAAACTTTTTTAATTATTAGGTATTGGCGAAAATTAATGCTATCTTTTAATAGTTTGATTCACAAGTATTTAAATTCATGCATTTATTTATTATTATTTTGCATTCATTTTATTATCTAATGAATTATTGAAAAGTATTTAGTAGTATAATTTATGCATTCTATTTTCAATATTTAATCCAGTCAATTTTCCAATATTTAATTATTTAATATGATTTTTCCATAAAAAAATATTTAATATGATTTTCAAATATTGTAAGAGACTTTCCTTCAATTTAAATTTTTTATGGAGGCATTCAAAGTCTTTATTTTTGTAATTAATTAATGCATAATATTTTTAACATTTTATTATTTAATGAGTTATTGAAAAGTCTTTAGTATTGTAATGTATGCATTCTATTTCCAATATTTGATTATTTAATATAATTTTCAATTGTTGTAAGATACTTTACTATAATCTACAATTGTTTTAATGGGTCATTCAAAGTCATAATTATTGTAATGAATTAATGTAATATATTTTAAACATGATTTAATATGTTTTTCAAATGAAAGACATTTTCATATTCCATATTTTATTGATTAACGAGTCTTTGAAAATCTTTGTTATTATAATTAATACATTTTATTTTCAACATAAAATTATTTAATGATAATAAATTTCATTCACCCCAAAGCCTTTGTAAAGTTGTATTTAATCCTTTATAGAAAATTTGTGACTCATTTTTAGAAGAAAAAAAGTTGTGACTCTTACAGTTACATAAGAAACAAATGTCTAATACATAAAAACTAATAAAATAGTTAAACTAGTTAATTATAATTAATAATATCATAAATTTAAAATTTATTCTAAAAATATGCAGAGTTATT
>PYAF01003482.1:1054202-1069962 GCA_007407185.1 Glycine tomentella | reverse complement strand
CCAAAGCCTTTGTAAAGTTGTATTTAATCCTTTATAGAAAATTTGTGACTCATTTTTAGAAGAAAAAAAGTTGTGACTCTTACAGTTACATAAGAAACAAATGTCTAATACATAAAAACTAATAAAATAGTTAAACTAGTTAATTATAATTAATAATATCATAAATTTAAAATTTATTCTAAAAATATGCAGAGTTATTGGACTTAAATAGTGGTTATATTTAACGATTGTACGCATAGCAGACATAATTCAAGGAATATTTTTCAACCAATAAATATGATTTATTCAGATTCATGAAATGAGTGATATAGACTTCTCAATAAATTAAAATTTTAAAAGAAAATTAACAATTACTTCATCTAGTCCTTATTATAAGGTCCAATTAACAATTCATACATAATAAAGATTTTAGTTAATTAGTTGAGAGTATTAAATTTATCTTAAATAAGTATTTTTTTTTTAAATTATCCCAGTAAACAAAATTAACAAGCATTATGTTTTTCCACTATCACATCATTCTATAAACAATGTTAATGAATGACACTTTTATGAAATATTAACTAATGCATGAAAAACTATTGATTGAACCATATAAAAAGGATCAAGATACACTTTTCATTTGGTCTTGATAATAAGCATTAGAGAGAATATTTAATTGAATCTTATAAAAAAGATAATATGAGATAATATTTTGTAATATTTCAAATATTACAATATTAATGAAAATATTTACACATATTTTAAATATGTTGAGGTAATTAATATGTCTTATCTTATCAAAGGTTCATTTTTTGTGCTACAATGTGTTTAGAGAATTGTGTTTCTTTCTTTCTTTAGAGAGTATAAGAGAGAGAAAAAAGAGGTCTAACGTTCTCTTTGGTAGACAGGACACAAATAAAGTGGATGAAAATATAAACTATGGGTCGAAAACAGGAGAGAAATAAAATGAAAATTAAAGATGTTTTTGTTGAAGATGAATAGAAAAATTAAATAAAAAAGTAGGAAATAATATAATGAATCCTAATATTTTAATTTTTTTTATTTACTAACTCTTCTCTATCAAATAATTCAACTCATTTTCATCTCTCTCACTGCTCCCAATTTACACTCCACCAAACAGGCTGTAAAATAAAAATGGAAGAGAGTTGGAAATAAACAAGTGCATCGTAGATAAAACATACAGTATTTATTTAGGGTGACAGAGTTGATGTTAAAACTATGAAAGATAAAAGAAAATTTCAAATTCTTTTATTTTAGGTGTTACTTGAATTTCCTTTTGTTCTTAAAAAAAACTATTAAAAGACAATTTAGCTGGCAAATGTAGCAGAATATTTGTTTGATCTTCACAGTGCAAAAGAAGGCACTAAAGTGAAGCAAAAGTTCTGTTTTATGATAGGATTCTTTTGGTTACAGGAGAGGCCCAGCTCCAGCATGGACGCAAAAAAGATGGGCTAGCATGATGGTGTTTGTGGATAAATTACAACACACCAATTATATTGCATATGTTAACATAGACATGCATCTTTGCTACAAGGTTGACCTCAATATTGCATCAAGAAGTAGTCAAGTACTAATGGTGCAATAGTAATCAGCCACGTTATGCAATTGAATCACAAGTCAATGCAGGTTTTGTTGCCCCATGCCTTCCAAAAGCCAAAAGTGCTAACGTCAATCTTTGATGATCAGCACTTGGAGAGGGAGACCCACCTTCAAAAATAGCGCAGCATGAAAGGAGATATGGATGCCAAAAAGGATTGAGTATTGATCTAGATAAGGAGTTTTAATTATTGCAGTGCATAATCATCTCTAGAAGGAAAATATAAAAGTAACTAATTCTTATGTTATGATCAATTTTTCTCTTGTTTAAGCTAAAGATAAATTAAATATAGCTTCAGATTTTATAGCCCTTCATGTCGCTAGCTAGAGCAGCATGCTTAAAATTGAGAGTGGATTTGATGTATGATTATGGTATCATCATGTTCTACTCTAATATAAGCAAACTAAATGGTTAAACATCAGCATATACTCCTTTCCACACTTTAACCAAATTGAGCAATGGCTTTTGATTGCTCTTTTTAGGTTTGACTTCCAAAATATCTAGCAAGTTCACCTCTAAATGGCATAGCATGCTACCAACTTTAGCAAGCATACTAGATACTAGATATCATTAGTTGTTTGTTTTGTTGACTCCGACAAATACAAGCATTCTGTTTGAACCTGAAATTCTGTTTTAACACTATCAAAAAATGTAACTTTTCATCCATGGTCCCCTATCATAATTGTGGACCGTAATATGATTCAACAATAACAAAACAAAAATTGTAACTAGCATGCCCTGTCTTAATTTAATCGAACCTAAAACAAAAACTGTATTTGTTCATGATTCCCTCTCTTGATTTGCTATTTATAACAACAGATATCGCCAATCAATTAATGTGTTTCTGCTGAGTCTCTTTGACAGATTTTTTTCAAACAAAAAATGACCCAAAAAGTCACTAGTATTATTGCCCCAATTCGTCATATGGCCCATTAAGGTCAAGAGGCAGGTGTAACGTAAACATGAAGCAAAAATTTCATAACAAATAACACTATTCTTGGAAAACGGTCAGAGAAGAATCATAATTGAAGCAGAAAATGGAATTGTTCCTAAACATCATTTTGCTTTGAAATTGCTTCAAAACGTGCAGAACAGATTGAATGTGCTAATTATGCAGACACCCACGTTAACCACCAATTCATCTGACAATGAAGGTCAGTAGAAATGTTAGTTGGAAACAACATAACAAGGACATTTCCCCGCATGGGTAATTTAATACTACCATCAAGAGCTGATACTAATCAATGGAGTGCAAAGGTGCCGATTATGTTAAGAATATATTTGAACAAGCTAGAAGGTAGGTAATAGAATGAGGTTGGTCAAGGAGACACAGGTAACAGGGAATGTTTCTGGTCCCAGTGACTTGAAAGTGTGACTTAACAAGGAGTGGAATGTGGGCTTCCAACATTCTTCATGAATATGTTTTGCTGCCCCAAAGGCCAAAACCTTGTGCTTTTAGGACCCTCAACTCATGCATGCTTCCTTTTTATTTTAATTTCTCCCCTCAGTATGATCAGCAGCACCACTAGGTAAATGATGTTCTTATCTTAATTCATAAAAAAGACAAACCCATCATGGTTTATATCATCATGAGGGGAAGGAGAATAATCAGTGAGCTCTTTAGCCAACTCATTCAATTTTTTAAAAAAGACAAATATGAAAGGCTGGTAACTTTTCCTGCACTATTTGAACCAGTTTCAGAAAAATTCATGACAATGAAAACGAGGGGTGAAGGAAATGAACCATTTTACCTACCCGTGAAATATAATGTATTTCTATGTTGTTTTTAAAGGTTAAAAACTGTTGAATAAATATATGACAGAACTGAAGAAAGGTTGGCTTTATTTGTTTGTTTTACTTGAAAGTAAAAAGTGATACGGTACAAAAAAAGAATAAGAAAATCTTAATGATAGGGCACATGATCTATAGGGTTAAGATAGCATACACAGAATATATATATTTTCTTTCAAGGAGACACTGGAGAATATTAGAGTGCCAAAGAAAATCAAGATAAATATTAACAATTTAGAGGTGCATCTTGGCAAGGGCACATGATCAAACAATTCTACCAATGTTTTGTCTATGTATTTATCCCGTATCAATCCCCTATTCCATTATATTTATTATTATGCATATGCAAATGTAAGCAAATAAAATTGCATGTGGAATATGTTTTAATTGGGGTTTGAGCATGGAATTTGGTGGAAGGGATTCTCGAGTCTACAAAGAGTTGGCCATGTGATAAAAGCAGCTTTCTTCGACTTGCAAAGCGACCACGCCCGTTTGGCTGCAATCATGCGGTCTAGTATGTTATTATTTCCTATACTCCTTCCCTTCCTTATTTATTTTTTCATCCTTTTGTCCTCTCCAAAATTGACCTTGTTCTCGAACAAACTCGCTTTTGCTGTGGCCTGTTAGCCCTTAGTATGTGTTTTCCACATTCCAACACCATAACCAAGGGATAAACATGTGCTCTAAAAGTTAAAATATACTAATAGATGTGAACAAGGTTTTGGTTGCAATTTCTTTTGCGCCTGCTATAAAACTGTTTTGGCCAATGTAAAACCATTCAAACTAAAGGGTAATACTATGACTAATTAACTAGTGTTCATCGAGCACTATCTTATATTGCAGGCTAATTGAAAAATAATTAGAAAATGGCAAATTGAGCAAAATTGAAGTTGGGTAAAGGAAAATTTGCAATTATCATTAGATCGGGAAGCGAGAGGCCCGCTCGTGCGGACAAGCCATCACGCTTCCTAAGTAGATAGTAAAATATGTCATTTCAGAGCAATTTTCGCATATTTAAATGAGCTTTGTTCAGGACTCATTGCCCAAACCAAACCAAACCAAAATCAAGACGTGAGAGCATTAAGGTAAAATTACAAAAAGGGACTCCAGAACCAAGGGATTTTTCGTCAAAGCACCTCCTCGGGAGCTTTTACTTTTAGTTCTTCAAAAAGTGGATTCACTCGCTTCCCAAAACTGCTCTCTCTACAATATCTTTCATACACAGTCTCTATCTCTCTCTCAACCTTCGAGAAAACCCTTTTGTGTCCTGTCCTGTATATATACACCACCACTTCAACACTCCTCTCCATCCATCCCCGTTTTCATTTTCCAACCTCAACCACCCCATCACTACAAAGAATAACATAACAAGTCACCACATAAAGGAGTCAGCTAGAGTCATATTAGACCATAAGACAATTGGAGTTTGAGACTAGCTAGCTTTGAAAGAGTGGAAAGAAAGTGAAAGTGGTCCAAGCTAGTTAGACAACAAAAAATGGCATCGGATAAGGTGGTGGAAACGGTCATAGCAGGGAACTACGTGGAAATGGAAATTGAAGGGAAGCCCAAGGACGTAAAAACCAGGCTATCAAGCTTGTTGTGGCATGGTGGTTCTGTTTATGATGCTTGGTTTAGCTGTGCGTCCAACCAGGTTTGTTTTAAGAACAAATTCCTTTCCATATTCTACAAATGTTCTTTTGTTCCATTTCATAGAGTATCCAACATTATAAGCTTCTTTGTTTTTATGTTATGGTTTTCTTATGCTTTTGTTGGAATCATGTTTATGTTATGTCCTTAACATGTCAGGTGGCCCAAGTGCTGCTTACGTTGCCATATTCATTTTCCCAGCTGGGAATGCTTTCTGGCATACTTTTCCAACTCTTCTATGGTTTACTGGGAAGTTGGACAGCTTACCTCATTAGCATACTCTACGTTGAATACAGAACAAGAAAAGAGAGAGAGAAAGTTAACTTCAGAAACCATGTCATCCAGGTTCAACTCACCAACATTAACATAATTTTTATTTAATATAAGTCCAAACAATAACCTCTTAATTAAATCTTAAATTTGATTGTCGTTTTAATCAAATAAATTTTATGCAGTGGTTTGAGGTTCTTGATGGACTCCTCGGGAAGCATTGGAGAAACGTGGGTTTGGCCTTCAACTGCACATTTCTACTGTTTGGATCTGTTATACAACTGATAGCTTGTGCAAGGTACCTACTCCAACTTAATCTGAGTCCTCTGACCCTTCCTTTAACTCTTTCTGCATCGTTTATAGTTATACTAATTTATAGCTAAATAGATAAATTATTTATTATAGTAGTATAGTATATTTTATCTAAATTAAGACAAGGAACCAACATCAGATGCATGTCCCATAATAATCTTACCTGCTGCAACAATTCATTGGGGTGTGAGTATGAATATTGTTTTAATGTTGTTCAGCAACATATATTACATAAATGACAACCTGGACAAGAGGACTTGGACTTACATCTTCGGAGCTTGCTGTGCCACCACTGTCTTTATTCCTTCCTTTCACAACTATAGAATCTGGTCCTTCTTGGGCCTCCTCATGACCACTTACACTGCTTGGTATCTTACTGTTGCCTCTCTCCTTCACGGTCAGGTAACAACAATATTCATAAATTAAGTTACAAATAATTAATTATTATTATTATTATTGGATACATTAAATTATTAATTATTTGCAATATGTCATTAATATAGTAGTAATGCTATGCTCTTCCAATTGTTATTATGCTTAGATGGAAGGAGTTAAGCATTCGGGTCCCACCAAATTGGTTCTATATTTTACGGGGGCCACAAACATTCTCTACACATTCGGGGGACATGCTGTTACTGTGTAAGACAATATCAGATATATATTCGTGTCTTTTACGTTTTCGCAAATTTGCCCATGTTTATTTCTCTCCACTTGGCCTTGCCTTTGAACGAATAAACTTGTTGCTAGTGTCTAATTAACATAATGCCAAAAGGAAAACCGATATAACAATGCAACAATTAGGCTTAACGTCATCTTGACAGTGACTCAACCTTGACTTCTATGGACATAATCTGAGTATAGATCTAATTAATGACCTGTCTTAAAAGTTTTTTTATTATTATTATTATTTAAGAATATAATATAAAAACATTTGTGTTAAGTCCAAGACCAAATTCAAACCTAACACAGATGGCTTTTTTATATTCTGATCAAATAGTAGTAGAGAAAATGATCATAAAAAGTTATAGAAAAAAAAATTAAGATAAGTCATTAATAGATCATGTTCAGCTTATGTCTACAAAAGCTCAAGGTTGAGTCACTACCAAAATAGCGTTAAGCCCAATAAAAGTAATACATGTTGGGACCATGATAATTTTCAAGTGTAAATAATTTAAAATTATCCTGATCCCAACAATATATTTGCACTTGATATTTAAATTATTGCTTTCTATAATAAAATAACAAGAATATACATTAAAATACAAATTAAAATTATTTTTATTTTGTTCACAAGTTTTTGTTTTCTTTATGTAAAAACAGAACAGAAAATATCTTGCATTGCTCATTGGTAGTACTTTTCCCCCAAAATACCCTTGATAGGCGTGGGAGGCAAAAAAAAAAGTGCCCCGTTTCTTTGTTATCTTTGAGTTTCTTTTTAGGTTGGAGAAAGCCAAGACTCTTTCTCTGAAATATTTCTATGCTTTATTGCTTCTTATCATGAGAAGGACCCCTCCCTGATAGATCCAGCTTTCCTCAGTGAGTGTTACTTCTTAGCTTTCAGGTCACTTCTCACAACTCAGCAAAATCAAACCTTGCGCCAACAAAATATTCCCCTCTCTTATTCTCTCTCTTTTACCTTAGGAAAAATGGTATCTTTTATCAGCGCCTTTATTCGTTATTTGAAGAATTCTTCCTCGGTGTTCCATTGATTGACATTTTAGTAAATTCTTTTTATTTCAACTTAATTAATTGTAACGAAACATTTAGTTTAATTTCACCCTTAACAATTAGTAATTAGTATATACTAGTATTTTTCAACAATTAGAAGGAATGAATTAATATAAGAAATAAGGGGTATAATAGGAACTTTAGTTAACAAATTTCACAAAAATTAAAACATTCATATTTCTTAGTTTTTGCGTCACACAAAGACGAATAAAGAGAATATATGTGATTTTGTTAATGATAAAATTAAGAAGACCATATGTATAATTTATGAAGCCATGAAAATAAGAACTAAACTATAATTTAACATTTTGCAATTGTGGTGATATGCTAGTAATTAATTAGTTTTGAGAGTAATGAGACAAATATATTAATGATACTTGTACTGGTAACAGGGAGATAATGCACGCGATGTGGAAGCCTCAAAAGTTCAAAGCCATATACTTACTGGCAACCCTGTATGTGCTGACACTGACGCTTCCATCGGCAGCAGCAGTGTATTGGGCCTTTGGAGACATGCTTCTAAATCACTCCAATGCTTTTGCTCTCCTCCCTAAATCACCCTTCCGTGACATGGCTGTCATTTTAATGCTCATCCACCAGGCAAGCATACCCATTCCATCATTTTTCATCTATTATGAATATTAAATATTACAATACGATTAGTGCATGCAGTTAATATATATAATCTGCATCACTCTTTTGTTGTATCCTAATTGGATTGAATGATTAAATTAATATTGGGAATTGCATTGCAGTTTATAACATTCGGGTTTGCATGCACCCCGTTATACTTCGTGTGGGAGAAAGCAATAGGGATGCACGAGTGCAAGAGCCTTTGCAAGCGTGCATTGGTGAGATTGCCGGTGGTGATCCCCATATGGTTCTTGGCCATCATATTCCCCTTCTTTGGTCCCATCAACTCCACCGTTGGCTCTCTCCTTGTCAGCTTCACCGTTTACATTATCCCCGCCCTCGCCCACATCTTCACCTTCAAATCACCCTCTGCCAGACAGGTACCACAGATATATATACCACATCATTCGTTCATGATAAAAATATGCTACCTTACACTGTCTAATTTATTCCTTCCATATAGTAAACATGAATATATAGTTATTTTGTATAAGAATTGTCCTACGTACCTCGCGGACTACTTTAACATATCCCTCCTACTAGGCTACAATATGGTACTACTAGACTTAAATTGGTTCCTTCGTACTACGCTTCATTAATTACTTGTTAAGCAGCAAAAGAGAAATAAGTTAAGCCAAACAAGAAAACAAAATTTAGTTTGAGTAAACTTTAGAAGGACAAATAAAAGAAAGGTAGCCATGTGGGTCATCCAATCTATGAAACATCACTGTCGGAACCAAATAGTTTGACTTAGCAGCACTGCACAGCACTGTTAGAATTTATTCCATTCGTTGTTTGTTCTAAGTAATTTGCTCCCATATGTTGCTTACTGTTTGCTTTTACTGTGTCTAAAACCAACCACTAAGAAGAATAGGGATATGAGGAAAGGAAAATTACGAATGTGAAGAGTTAGCGTATGGTCCCCGTCTAGCGGACCAAACCCGGGATTTTCTCCATAACCAATTACTTTCTTATATTCTTTATCGATTTACTTTGTTTTTAATTAACCAAAATGCATATAACGTAAAGACAAATGCATGAATATTGTATTTGTATAGTAGTCTTGATTCATTAATTTTTGAACATGGTGTGATGCAGAATGCAGTGGAACAACCTCCCAAGTTTGTTGGAAGATGGGTGGGAACCTTTATTATCAACACATTTGTGGTGGTGTGGGTCCTAGTCGTAGGGTTTGGATTTGGCGGGTGGGCCAGCATGGTGAACTTCATACGCCAGATTGACACATTTGGACTCTTCACAAAGTGTTACCAATGCCCTCCACCGCTTCTACCACCTGTGCCGCCACATCAGCTCAACGCCACCGCGCCTTCGCCGCTTCAGCACCCTCATCATGGCCACTAAGCATTGCACTCTTCAAATTGAGACCACCCATATATTTGAAGCCACACCCTAGGCTCTTTGGTGTCATTGTTATGTTGAGAATGATAAATTAGTAAAATGTATTGGCCGTGTCATAAACATATAATGTATTCTTCAATTATCCTTCTCTCATATCCCTATTCAGCACTTTGTCATGGTCAGTTATCATAAGAAGAAAAAAGAAAATAAAACGAAAAGCTTTATGAATTTTGCACAAATTAAGTTTGTTTGATTTTTGATCGACTAATGAAACATATTTATTATTCGGTCATCTTTACATACTTCTAAGCTTATACTATTTCTCTTTCAAAGGAATATACATTTCCGAAAACAAAATAAGTATACAAATTATTTACAATGACAAAATAATTGTTTTATTTTATAAAATATGTTTATTAAAAGAACTAGCTACAATATAGTTGGAAATCAATTTAAATAATTAAGATACTAATAAATAATGAATGATGGCAATATTAAACAAATGAAGTATTACTTTTTAGTTTTTAAAATGATAAATGTTTTGCAATAATATATAATATGTAGTGAAAGGAATATTATACTGGATTGAAGCATTGACATGAAACTCTTTGCAAGCGAAAATCCAAGACAAATATGTCACTGGTACGGATAATCCACAGACCATGCTAAAGGAACGTAAGCTTTGCAAATGCCAACATAAGTCAGACGCGAGAAAACCAAGTTACTAGAGAGAATATCTACAAAAGCCTGTTCGTGTAGAATGAAAACAAAAAATTCTACCCATCTAAAGAAACAGGTGCAGATGCAGATTCTATCAACCAAAATGTGAAATTAAAGTCATTTTAGGAAAATCTTAATTTCGATAGGTAAAATGTTTACAAAATTAACTGACAAACTGACAGTTAAAGTATAAGAAATTCCATTTCTCCATGGCCTCGAAAATGCAAAACGAAAAATAAAATTCATCTACCTTTTTCCTATACACCCAAGTCCGGCAAAGGTGCATGGACACAGCTAGCTCTTGAAAATGATTAGAGATCAATAAAAGGTGAGTGTATAACGTTCACAAACCAAATAAAGCATATTCGATCATCTTACTTCCAATACTCAGCTCAGCTCAAGCACTTTGCAGCCGAACACTCTACTATTCAGTTAGCAATTCCAATATACAATTTAGAAAATAAGGTAGGTATGTAAATTCAATCGCAATAAAAACAAGATTGAATTGTCTAATAAAATATCAGACATTAAAAAAAAATGAAAAAATAGTCTTAAGAAAATAAAAATGATTTCTGTTTTTTTTTTAAATTAGAATTTTTTTTTATTGTATTATATATATATATATATACATATAATACAATAAAGATGAAAATAAATTAATATTAATTTATGAATAAAACTAAACAGCTTTTCATTAGTTACATTTCGCAATAGCAAACATTATGCACTAGTTTACTGGTGCAATTTGTACCCATACAAGCAGCTGCATGTTGATCAGTTACATTCATTTAGATAAAAACTTAGATTTTAGTATTATAAATATTGTTAATATTATTCTTATAATAAAATCGATGATTTATCTCAATACCCATTACTTTCATTTCGATAACATTAATGATTAACAAAAAAAATTCTAGTTTTGATTAACAAAATGAAACACAGTAATTTAAATAAGACTTAAATATATTTTTTGATTATTTAAATTTGAGTAATTACTTTTTTAGTTCTTAAAAAATATTTTTTTATTAGTTCCTCAAATTTTTAAAAAGCTACTTTTATTCTATCTTTGTTCAAATGTGTTCATGATTTCATAATTAATTATCATAAATTGTCACATCATTAACACAAAATGAGAGAGATTAAAAGTAGTTTATAAAAAATTTGAAAGACTAATAAAAATAAATTCTTTTTTAATGAATTACAAAAATAATTATCTAAATTTAAAGTGCTAAAAATGTATTTAAGTCTTTAAAAAATTAAATAAATGTTTGGCATTGTTTAAATATTTTATGATAAAAGAAAAAAGTTTTTCGTCATTTGAGAAATTATGAGAATGAGAAGTAGTTTGTCGAACAATAAATGAGTTCAATCAATATTCCAAAGTGGAAGGAAAGAGAAATGGTATTCATTTTGGTATTCCAAATTGGATTAGAATATATTTAATCCAATTTTATTCCATACACAATTTATATTAAAAAATATACATTATGATAAGTGATGACTAATAATATTTTTTTGGGTTCAAAATAACTAATAATATTTTATTTCATTCTCAAGAACACAATGATGAATTTTGCCAACTGCTAACAATTTGTTTGGGATAGATTTATAATGAGAAAATCAATTAATTTTACGACATAGATGAAATCGACTATTTTGTGATTTTATCATGATTTTGTAAGGTAAAATCAATGTGTTATCCAATCACTTAATAACATTTTTTTAGGATAATTAGGAGTAAAAGATTGGAACAAAATTAACAGGGACAAGAAATTTAAATACTAATTAACAGAAAAGATTTAGCTGTTTATAAGCCGTCATGTAAAATTCAATACTTTTGTGTTGGTTAAAATCTCAATTACGCTAGACTGAAAAGTTTCCAAAATTGGAAGTGACAAAAGCAAAAGAAAAGCTCTCATGTTCCATGTCCTCGGAAATGAACCAGCTCCTTTTTTCTTGTACAACAATGAGTGAGCAGGCTTGAAAATGATTAGAGATGAAATAAAGATATAAAGTTGAGCTTGGATAGGAGAAGTATAGTTCCAGAATAATGCAGAGAGCATCTTTTCCTTTCCACCTTGTTTCCCAGACTTTTTTTTCAAAGAGTAGCAGAGAGCTGAGTTGATGAAAGAAAAGGAGAACCCCAAATCAAACAAAACCAACACAATCAAACAACAAAAGCAAGCAATAGCCAATAGGGCTGGCATATACATCTGCTGTTAAAAGTACATATTGAGCAACTTTGCCAAAAAAATAAGGCTGCTTCAGAGCTGTAGTAATTGACACTACACTTTACATGATACATGTATTCATGTAATGTAACATACACATGCAGAGATTGAGTTGGGTGAAGAATCTAATAGTTATCTTTATCTAACTTCTTCCCTCGAAAGGCTAGTGGAATAAACAGTGACAATGCGATCTATAATCTATCTAAAGTAAACAGACCTTTCATTCGAGTTCTGAGATCACATGCAGCTTTATATTTACATAAATACATAATATTAATATATATATATATATATATATATATATATATATATAACAACAGGCATGCAAAACCCGGCAAAGAACGAAAAGAGAAGAACAAGTTACAAACATATATAATGACAAAGGCTTGAGACTTTTCAGTTAAAGGTCATCTTCTCTAATTGGTTTAACTGGCTCTCTTTTTCTTTCCCAAACAAAAGAAGATGATGATGCGTGCTGTCAACTTTGGAGACATGCTCGTTTATTCGTTTTAGTTTCTTTCATTTTAGCACATTTTCTTTCTTTCGTTGATTATTGTGAATGCTACATTTCCTCTCAAAAAGAAAAGTGATCAACTTGATCTACTTTTCATTGAATGAAATAAGACAAGAGTAACCCGCGAGCTATTCATTCTTCTTGGAACTCGAAACCTTTTGCATAAATTGAACGACAACTTTGCAAAGCTTGCAAATTTCGCACAAAGAATCTCTTTCTCTCGCTTTCTTTTAGGGGTGGTTTGATTGTGTTCAAATAGAAGAAGAAAAATTCAAAAAATTGTCTTGGGTCTAACACTTCTTTTTCTCTATTTTAACCACCCCTTAATTCTCATCCACCTACAACCGCCTAAATGATTTGTGAATATGCCAATGAGAAGCACCAAAGTAAAAAAGAGAAAATTAATTAATTAACAATTTTATTTTGTCTCAACCATATGCTTCATTAAAAGAAAGAGATATTAACTAATCTAAAATTTGACCTAAAATCTTATTAAGAATCATTATTGCCAATAATTAAATTCATTTTTATCTGAACGATTAACTTTATCTTCACATTAAATCAACACATTATACATCATTGATTGGAAGTGGAAAAATTATAAATAGAGATAAAAACTTTATAAAAATCAAAATCATGAACAACAACATTTAATCACATAAATCTCACCTTTACCTTTTTCCTTATTTTTTTAATATTTATTGAGAAATATTGTGAATATGATATTATTATTGTTATTATTATTATTATTATACAAATATTTAATAATCACAAAGAAAAAATGAAAAGAAGATTAAAATTTGGTACTATTTATAAAAATGAAAAAAAAATTAAACAAATCCTGTATAGCTCAGATGTACTTTTCATATATGAAATTGAATGCTTTCATAATTAGGATAATAAGAAAAACAAATAAAATACTTTCTAATATATTTTTTCCTATTTTGAAATTATATACTCTTTACTATTAATTGAATGGAATATATTAAAAATTTTACAGTAAAATTTGATATCTTATTTCTTATTTAATGAGTTGTACACCTAATTTTGTATTTTTTAATAAAAATAAATTATAGTTTTAATAAATTTGAGGTCTTTTTTTTATTCAATGATTGTGCTACTATCTCTCCTCTCAAAAACAATATTTCTATTATTTAAATAAAATAAAATTAATAATGCACCTTTAGAATTGACTCAAACTTTCAATTTTATAAAAGAGTTCACCAGGGGGGAAACGATTGTGCTACGATATATTTTTCCTAAATAATGTGAGGATTCTCACATTTTCAAGTGTTTTTCCCATTATCAATTGCATTTTTTTGGGGTAGGTTATCAACTGCAATTAGACAATGTACCATAGAAGAAGAAAAAATCAATTTGATTAATTATGGCGTAGTGTCTATAGTGTAAGAATTGTGCTATTTGGTAGGAAACGGATTTATACGAATTTATGTGGCATGCATAAAGAAAGAAGAGCGGAATTATTATTATTATTATTATCTATAGTATTTTTTTAAGAGAGTATTGTCTATAGTATATATAATTGTTGCGCTAACGATCAAAAATTATAAAGAGAATTGAAAACTACATCTTCATTCAAAACCTTTAAGACATTACGTATATACGACTTATATTTTATATATTTTTCATTTTGTCATTTCCTATTTAATGAAAGATAATAATAAAAGTAGCGAATTAGTCTTTTTTCTTGTTAATTAATTTTTATTTCTATTTATGATATCACGTTTTTATTTTTAAAAAATGCTATTTAAAAGCATCTCAAATAAGATTTTTAAACCATCAATTATGTGAATTAACGGCACGGAGTAATCATAACTTAACTAGAGATTTCAATTTTGAGTCTAGAGTATACATGGGTCAAATATTTAAAGGAAGAATTTTATCGCTTATAGCTTATAATAATTTTATCCAATTTGAATAGGTTATTTATAATAAAAATACATTTAATGTATACCAAAAATAAGGCTTTCAAGTTAGAAAATTAAGAATGAACGGAGAACCAAACTTATCTTCAATTCAATCCCTTCCACCAACGTTTAAGAGACCATTTGTTTTGTTTCAAGGTATATGATACTGCATTAAATCATGTTGTAATAACCTTTTTAAGAATGAGCAATACCCAATAAAGTTTCCTTAAAACTTTAAAATGAGAATATTAAATTCTCAAATACATATTCTTAGAAATAAATTTTTAATCCCCTAAAACAAACAGACTCTTGTATGGCGGACAAGGAATGAAAAGAATTGTGGGCTTACAAAAGAATAAAGCCCAAATTTAGAACACTTTAAAGATGAACTGGGACGCAACACACCCACATACGAAAAGATTCATAGCCTATATAAACCGATAACTTTTGGGGTGCAAGCTAAGATTTCATGAACCTAATCCACGATGCAGGCTAGTTTGCTAAATGGGATCTAGTTAATAATTTATTTATTTATTTACTGTAAAACACAATAATTCTTATTTTTTAGTAAAATTATTGTTTCAAAAGTATGCTTGAATCAATATATTGAGAGAGTTACTATGGTACCCCTGATTTAAAGGAATAGTTTATTTCTTGGTCTTCAGCCAAAATTTGGGTCTTATCGTCAATGTTTTTGGCATTTTGACAGGAAGACTTAACAAATTAATTATTACGTTGATCTAATATATAGGTAAAATATGTAGATTTTAATTTTAATTACTATTATCTTGAAAAATTTTAAAAACTGAAACTAAAATTAAAATGTTATATATATATATATATAAAAATGATAGCAAAATAAAACTATATTATAAAAATATAATAAAATGAAGTAGAAGAATCTTACAATTTAACACCAATTTTAAATTTTTATTACAACAAAAAGAATATGTCTAGCATAACATACGATTTTAAACTAAGTGAAAAATGTTTAATAATATTCATAAATCAATATAATCTAAAGAAAAAT
>PYAF01003482.1:995889-1054102 GCA_007407185.1 Glycine tomentella | reverse complement strand
ATGAGATATCTTAACAAAGTCAGAAAATAAATTTAAACAAGTAACTTTGAAACTTAAAAATCCTATTTAGAATGTGAGTAGATAGAAAGAAAAAAAATATGAAAAATAATAATTCCGTTTAATAATTCACAATGTAAATTATTTAAGCTTATAGGATATTAAAATTAAAGACATAAAATAGTAAATTTGATAATATTAATCACATGGGCTTCGAAAAATTCATTTTTTCCTGACTTAAAAAAAAAATTATATACAATAAAAATTGAACATGAATTCTTCCGTTAAATAAATCGTTTCAACTTAAAAAAATCATGAGTTTGTTTTGTAAATTCTTCTAACAACATTTAGAATAAGTCTCTAATTATAGGTTATATTAGTCATGAGTTTCATCATTAGAGTTCACCAAGTGTTTGACTTATTGCAAAGGAACTTTTTTATCCAAGAAAACCCAATCATTCTACACTTCCAAATATGATCAAGAGTATAACCAAAGTAAGAACCCAGATCAAAGACATTTGGTTGTTGACCTTTTAAGTTGTGAGCCATCAAATCTTTGAAAAGTATAGTAAAAAAAATAATTTGGGAGTTTATGGGTGACTAAAGCTCACAAGTATTTAACAACTCGATAGTCTGTAATTGCATGGATGGTGCTTTCGGCAACATTAAGAGTTAAGACAAACGAAACACAGAGGGCTATTCGAAATAGTTTGGTAAAAAAGAGAAGAGCATTAGTGAGAGAAGCTCGCTGCCCAATTTTCCAAATGATAACTCAAAAGCACTCTTGGTCAGCCCACTGCCAAATGAGATAAAAAGATACCTTCTTCATTGAGCTATCCTAGATAGAATGATCTAAATTGTAGGCGAAAGATAAGGCAAACCTTCCATTTGGAGAATGCGACCAAGCAATGGTGTCATCCACTTTGTGTTGTCTTGGAGGGATAGTTGCCATGATCCTGCAAAAGATATGAGAAGTCAGGGAATTAGAGAAGTATTGGACGTCCCAGTCACCATTCTCAAAGACCACGTAAATGATTTTTCACAAATCACAATGACTCAGCTTTAGAAATAATTCTTGCAGCATGATTCAACAAAACACCTTGGTTTAGGAGCCATTCATCAATCCAAAACCTCATAGTACCCCTATTCTCAATACTCCACGTGATGAAGGCTTCAAATTTCCATCAAGTAGAGGCATTAGTTGCCTTGTTCATTTGAGGAATAATGTGTTTACCATAATCATACTTCCTGCGTAAGACCTTGACCCACAGTTTATCCTTGGAAATACAAAGGTCCCGGGCCAATTTCATAAGCAAAGTATCATTCACTCTTTGTTTCTCTAATACCCACACCACCCACTTTCTTTAGTTGTCAGATAATGTTCCAAGCTATAATGTTGATTCTTGAGTATCTCCCCATAGAAAAAACTTCTACTCAATTTATCCAAATATTGGCAAAGGGATTATCTGTATAACAATTTAGAATGGTAGTTAGTACATATTTGGTGAGGGTTATTCTGCTCGTTAGAGATAACAATCTAGTCTTTCAAATGCTTAACATAGACTTGGCCTTAGATAACATATCTCTATAAGTATCATGGCTAATTCTTGAGTGTAGAGACACACCAAAATATTTACCAAGGTTCTCAGTTCTACCATATCCATAACCATCACTAATTTGAGTTTTAACTTGTTACAAGATATCGTTGGGGAAAGATATTTTTGGTTTTCTCTTTACTAGTAGTCTGCCTGGAACAATTACACAAGTGCTTAAGGCATGTTGAAATAACTCCCATTTGTCATAAACAAGCTTCTGTGAAGATAATAATATCATCTGCAAAGACAAGGTGGGATAAGCAATGGACAACCTTTAGAAAGGAAATCCGCTTCCACTTGCTATGATCAATATTTTGTTCAATGATTAGGGAAAGGTGATCCAAATAGAGAACAGAGATGTAGGGTGAAAGAGTGTCGTCTTGCTAGAATCCTCAAGAATGCTTTTAACTCATTTAAGGCCCATTCCACGTAACATTCATAATCGGAGTAGAAATAAACAACCACACTAGATCAATAATCATATGTTTGGTAGAGAAAGAAAGAAAATTATGAAATTTAAATTGGAGGAAAAATGAAAGAAAAAAAATTAAAATTTTATTTCTTGAAGTCAACTTTTCTTTAGATTTTCCTTTAATTTTCTCTTCAATCTAACAAAAGAAAGATATTGTGTTTTTTTTTCTCTCAATTTTTTTTTCCTTTCACTTTCACACCTCTTGCATAATGAAATATCTTTCCTTTCACGGTTTGGAACAAAACTGGCTTATATGAGATTCAAAAGCACCTCCATTGCTCCATTGATATGATCCCCCAAAAGTCCAATTACTTCAAGTATTTTTTGCAATGAATGAAAGATCCAATGTCAAAAACAAGATCCAAAAAAATCAAGAAGACATTCCAAAGCTTAATGATGCAAGTTCACAAATTAAAAATTGTGTTATTTCTAAAACTTGAAGATAAATTCAACAAACTTAAAGACCATAATTTGAAGAGCACAATGAACATAGAAATTTATACTCAAGATGCAAAACTGGAGTT
This sequence comes from Glycine tomentella, assembly GCA_007407185.1. Lineage (NCBI taxonomy): Eukaryota > Viridiplantae > Streptophyta > Magnoliopsida > Fabales > Fabaceae > Glycine > Glycine tomentella. The sequence goes on along the minus strand of PYAF01003482.1, from coordinate 1,051,514 downwards.
TATTTGAATGAATTACATAGATTTTAGGCTAAAAAATTAATTAAAGCTCATTTTCTAATTTTCTTATATGTTTTAGATCAGTTTTTATGTTTTTTAAAGCTTCCTAAGCTATTATATTAGTTAGTGGGAGGTTTTATTCCTAGTGGAAATAAATGTAAGTGGAATTTAGCACCTCCGTTACTCCTCTCTTTAGGCAAGAGCTTTTTGTCAATTCAACTAGGTTGCTTGCTCCACCTTAGGAACTAACAAGAATACCATTCAGATTCTCCACATCCGGTGAACTGTGGAACAAATTCAGATTCTCAACATCCGGTGAACTGTGGAACAAATTCAGAATTGTGGAACAAATATCTGATAAGGTTGCACTTACAATGGCCCTTCAATGTGCCAATAGTTATTATAGAATTCCCAAACACATTTTTGTTCCAAAGACTCTGCCACTCTGCTCTACCTTGAGACTCCTAGGAGGTACCAATGATCCTTTGAAAACTGCTCTAAGTTGATATTGAAACCTAAACTAAAAGTACATCTATGGGTGGAAGCCCTATACTGCAAACCTAATTGTCATATTCCAGGAACATAATAAAATATCACTTTTAATCCCACACTATACCATATCAGTTTTATTCTTTATTATTATCCATCAAAGCATAAAAAAATATTACCAAATACACCATACAACTAATGAACTCGAATTGCGAGTGTCAAACTTTAGTTTAGGCTTAAACTAATGACCGACCCCTTGCATCAACATTATAATGAGCCATTAATACTCCCCCAACGTAATTTTGGGCAATCGCCTATAAAAGCCATTCAAATATTTATAGATTTATACGCTTGGAAAATGCTGTAAAAAATTGATCAGATTGGATGAGTGCTGCTGCTGCAGCCCCCCGGCACGCAGAAAATTGAGTCATAATTTACTTAGGGGTTTGTGCATTTTTCTAAACCGAGATGTATAATGAATTGATTCGCTTCCAAAAGAAGACCTTACGCAGTGAAATAACCTATAGTCACAACGATGGCCCGTTCAAATCAATTAATAAATTCGTATTAAAAAAACTAAAATCACCACAACTTCAGAATAGCAAGTTATCAACAATCGCACTGACACCCTAATTATACCATTCAATCTTCATAACAAATCACAACAATAATTGATAATAATCATACGATTCATTGTAGCAAAATGTAGGTCCAAACAGATTTTTGCTTGCAGATTGAAACGATAACACAGAAACCCTTCATTTAAATAACCAAAAACGAAAAATCTCACACATCTACTTCTTATAAGAACCCATAGTTTGCACAGAAACCATTAAAATCCCTAAAACATATTAAAGTAAAAACTTAAAACAATCCGCAAAACATAAACAACCCTAACAGTAAATTCAACGAGCACTTGATGGGCAATCTCTGGCAAAATGTCCAGACTCTCCACAGCTGTAGCAGCTTCCTCCACCGCCGCCTCCACCGTACCTCCCGCCACCGCCACCGCCACCTCCATACCTGCCACCACCACCTCCCCCATACCTGTCCCCACCACCACCTCCGCTGCAATCCCTAGCCAGATGTCCCGATTCCCCACAGTTGTAGCAAGCACCACCTCCACCGCCTCGTCCACCGCCACCACCACCGTAGCCACCACCTCCCCCATAGCCACCGCCTCCACCGTAGCCGCCGCCGCCATACCCACCTCCACCACCGCCTCGTCCCCCGCCGTAGCCTCGACCGCCATCACCGCCACGTCTGGTTCCCTGGACGCTGGCGCCGTCGGGGCCAGTTACATCAACAGCCTTGGCGCGTCCGTCAGCCTCAGATTCAATGGCGAACTCAACGGACTCTCCCTCAGCGAGGCTTCGGAAACCGTCAGATTTGATCTGAGATTGGTGAACGAAGAGATCGTCGCTGCCATCGTCAGGGGTTATGAATCCAAACCCCTTCTGATCATTGAACCACTTCACCTTCCCAGAAACCCTACCACTCATCTTGCGCCTCTCTTTTTTCTTCTCACAAACCCTTCTTCTCACTCTTTCACTTTGTTCAGGGTTACGGTGCTGGGAAGGGTTCCTTATATAACTATTTTTTTATTGGGCTTTTTTCGTTGTGGGCCACGGGTTCTCTATTCTCTTAATCAAATTCAAACTGTTGACCAAAAAACAAAAAACTGACTATGAGGATTCCACTATTTAGGAGCTGATCACGTGGTTGGGGGATCATACCTTTATCCATAACGCCTATGGCCGTTCGATTCTCCTTTCACTCTTAGTGCAGCGGTCAACATCTTTTCTTTCTTCTCATTCATAGGTCTATTTTTCTATTCATTTTATCTCTCCATTTTTTTCACTTTTCCCTAAAATATCTTCTCACTATACGTTTACGAGATGCCAGCACAAGATTATTATTGAAAATGAAAAATAGAGTCACAGTTTTTGTTTGACTAATCAATTGAACTGTTAATTCAAAATTCAAATCTTTTTTTGTAAAAAATAAATACTTTGAATATATTTATATTTATTTAATACTATTGTATATTTTGAATAAAAATTCAAATCTTAAGTATCTATATTTATGAAGATAATTATGGAGTACTGTCTCTATTTGAGGATTTTGATTTGATTTTCTAATTACTTAAATACCGAAGAAAATAAACACACAACAAATCTAATTTGCATTCTACAAAGAAAACGAAAAATAAAGTACTGTAAAAAAGAACTGGTGGAAAGAAAATACATCCTAAATTATTTGGCACCAGAAATAAATAAAAGAAATCAAAATGAAAAGAAGTTAAAGATAATATATATTTGATTGGAAGTTTGGAACATAGGAGAAAAAAATTATACTCCTAAAAAGAACTTGAGTTAAATAAGTATAATATGTTATTTTTGTAATTTATTTTATTATTTTTTATATATTTAATAGCATAACATATACCATATGTCATCTTATTAGAGCCATTTGGTGATTAGGATGATATGAAACAATAAGATAATTATTATATCTAAGTGTAATCTATTGTATATTTCGTTAATACGATACAATAATATTATTATGTTCCTTATCCTATCCTATTAGCCTCTCTCTATATATATTAATCTTAAGAGGGAAATTGGAGTAGAATCACCATCATAAGACAAACTTTCTTTCATTTTCTCTATATACACATATATGATAATTTTGACACATAAATTAAATTATATTTATACCACATGGGTATTCGACTAGCCAGAAGATCATATACTTAACTAAAAAATATGGGAACTCAACATACCAGTTTTAGGGACTCTACATTCCACCAACCAAATGGCTGAGACACCCTTCTGAATATAGCAAAAAAATGAAGACACAGTAGCCAAGATTAAGGAAACGATTAACATCGTAACCATGATTGGCATTGGATTACATAAAATGGTAATAATGTACAAAGCCCATAAGTCGAAGATTCATTCAAGTATGTATAATTATGTGTGAGGTTCTCGAGGTAAAAACTCTATAGGTTCTCATTTATTATTCTCATTCATGGCTTTGTGTTGAAAACTTACTTGATCATTGAAGTACTTTTATTAAGTACCCTCCCTCCGAAGAGTAGAGAAGTTCAGCACTAAGGAAAAAAGCTTTAAAGCCAAGAGCATTGAGGGAAGAAGATTACCCTATTTCCTTGGGCAGGAACATTTTGGCATCCATTTTGTGACTTGGATAAAATTTATCCTATGACCTCGTAGATTATGTACTCAGATCACTACTAGAAAATGTGCATTTTACGACAGCCATTTAAAGTCGGTTATCACAGAACCGATTTAGTTTGGAGGGCGGTGGCAATTTTGTAATTAAATGAACATTTCGAAGACGGTTGTTAGCATAACCCGTCTTTGTATTGGCAAAACTACGACGATTATCATTTAACCATCTTCTTTTCGTGACCGTCTTGGAAATTTTTTAACAAAACGACAACGTTTTGCTTTAACAGTATAATTAAGCTCATTTTGCTTTGTTAGCATAACCCGTCTCGTTTTACTCTTACAAACACATTTTGGTGCCCTAGCTACAAACGGTGCTCTCCCTCTCCGGCAAGCGCACTCAATCTCTCACCCCCTGATCGTCGTGGCCTCTGTGTTTGTGTTGCAGTGAGCCTTCGGTGTCGTGGCCTTCGTCTCAGCCTCATTGGCCGGCTCATCTGCGGCTTCTACGTGTCGTTTCGACCTGTTGTGGCACCGTCGTGAAATCCGAAGTTGACGTATGCTCGTTGTTCATGGTCCCCATGTTGCTTTCATTTTTTAAGTTGTAAAAGAACATATTGCTTTTTTATCACTACCCCATGCTTATTGGAGTCACACACACTAGTCTGACCACGACAATTCTTCTGTCTTTCATCTTCCCTGAAAATGTCTTCACGCTTCTTCTAAAACTTTGAATAGAGAGGATAAAAAATGACAACTTTGAAATGGGTCTTCAATTGGGTCTGTGAGATGTGTCTTTGCGTTGCAAAAATGAAAAGGACAATTAACATGAGGGAGAGAGAGAGAAGGTTGAATCATAACCTCTTCAATAGTTGCTTTCCATTGTTGTGAATATGAATTTCTTTATTATTATTGGGAAAAAGGTTTTGCCTTCCTGCCTTATCATCTCTTTTCTCAATTTGTTTATTTCTGTGTTAGAATTTTAATAAATATTGCAAGATTCATCCGGTCAGAGGAAGATGATATAAATCCATCGTGGGAACAAAGGCTGGTGAAGCGTTATTATGGCAAGCTTTTTAAGGAGTATCCTGGCAAACATGTTCAACTTTTATTCTAATATTATTTATACTTTAGGAATGATAGTTTCTTTTATTTATTTATGTAATGCAATATTGGCATTTGGTTAAATTAGTTAGTTGGTAAGGGAATGTGAACAATGCACATGTATGAGATTCAGAGATTTCTATATATTAGATTTTGCATTCCATTTACCCAATTTCGTTTCTCTTCCATAAAGCATTTTTATCTAAATTAGCTTATATGAAAGGATATAAGAAGTTATTATTGACATTGCTTCTGATTCATTCCTATATAAGAATGACATTTGTGGGGTGGAGTCAAACTAATCTACCTGCAAATTTGTCTTGTATAATCTCAATATTTTTTTTTCATTCTTTTTGGGTAAATTTTCTTTTATTTTCATTATTTCTCCTAAGAATTGAATTAAACCTGTAATCTCTTTGCTGATGGCAACTAAGACTAAGTAGATATTATCATTGTTATTAATTACAAATATGACATGTACTTCCAGACCTATAATGCATTGTCTTGTGGAATGTGAACTTGTTGGGGCCATTCTATAGAGCACTGCATCCTTTTTTTTTTTCCAGATGTTTTATCATTTCCTGCCTGATCGACTTGGAGCTTTTTACTTGGCACCTCACACACCAGGAGTTTGTGAATCTATATTTGATAAATCTTTGTTAACTTAATTTGTGCATATTACCATGGAAGCAGTTGTGACCTAGAGTTTGTTGTTGAAAAAATACTGTTATTTATTTGTTTTATTATCATGGTTTGCAACTTTGCATTAACCAACTAATTTTATTGTTATTGAATTTAGTTGTACTTGTTTGCGTGTACCTTAATTCCTTTCAAGATACTGCCTAGCTGACATGTCACAGTACAAGATTAATAAGGTAATTATTCATTCATTACTTATAGAATATATTTTTGTGGGATTGCAAAATATTGCTATCTTTTATGCTTATTCTTGGGACTGAAACCCTATGTTGGTCTTTAAGAGATATGGTCAGTATCAATTGAGCCCTTGTCAATTTTTTCACATCAGTTACTTTCTGATAGCCATTCTGTATTTTTCCAGATGTAACAAAGTGTACCGAAGGATTCAATCTGTTGAGGGCTTGAATGATGCGACCCTTTCTCTTTGGACATTCAAAATAATGGTTTAATCTATTTTTATTCTAGTTTTTGGTAAATCACACTGGCACCTAAGGGCAGGAATTTTTAACCTGTTTCTTTACCTTTCTGCTTAAATAGGGAGATGGGTTGCCACTAGTCAGTAGTCATTACATATCTAGGATGTGTTAATGCGTTAATGAAATAAAATGTAAAAAAGAAAAAGGGAAATAAAAAATTTGAAGTGAAAAAAGAAAGGACAAAAGTAAAAAAAAATAAAAATGAATCATATATTAAAAGAAAAAAACTGAAAAAGAAGAAAGAAAAAATTGAGTAAGATAAATAATAAAAGATAATTTATTTAAAGAACTCATGTAGAAGAGGTTATTTATTGTTTATTTGAACTTATATCTATGACATAAATACTTGTGTAACCGTTTAAAAGAGTGAATAAAAATACCTTATGATATGAAATGATGAATTATAATAGAAATTTAGAAACTTCCTTTTTGTATTTTTCTACATTTATTTAACTAGTATTAAATTCTATCAATTTATGCGAAGTGGATATGTTCAATGCTGAATATCAAGTTGAATATTTCATTAGTGTTTTATCTAAATAAACAAAGACCATCTAATTAATCATAGATAATCATGACTGAAGAGAAACTTAGATAGCTATTTTTTTATGTTTCAGCTCTAGGGAAGAAATAAAGACTGAAGTAAAGGTCTCATGCTGATATTCACAATTGATCTCGTTGATAAGTGCATTAAGGAAATCAGATCCAGGCTTGTTGTTGCACTGCCCAACTTTGTTATTAAAATTGTGGACAAGGATGGTGCAAGAGAGCACGGATGGCGTGAGTTGGTCAATGACAAACACTCACTACACGGGAAATAATTCTAGGTGAGTCATATAGGACCACTCTTTTATTCATCTTGATTTATCATTTAACAGCTTCAGTGGTATGGCTCCCTCATGTTTGGGAAGTTCTAGATGATTATTGTTGCATGATAATGCATATTTCACATATTTGTGGTTTCTTTTTGTTTTCATTCGGAAGATATCTTAGCCTCCAATTTCCTTGTATTTTTCTTCTCCTCATTTGAATGAATTCCTTTTTATATTAAATATATTTTACAGAAATTGCTGGATCCAGATGAAATCAAAAAGTTAAAACAGCGGATTGGTTTTAAAAATTCTTTGATCTTTGACACAAAGCCTATGAGTGATGGACGGGTATGATACTGCTTCTCCTTCTGCATTGGTGCTCTGTCTTTAAGATTTCTCTGAGATGTGTCTCTGCATAGTTGGATGTCATCATGAAAACATTGTATAAATGGGCATTGAATCTGATAAATATAGTTAATTTTGTTACACAGTTCACAAGAAACAACTTACAAAACAAAGTAACCTAACATTTGTTTTTGGAAATTTATTATGAAAACTTGTTTCCGATATAATACAACAGGCTAATTCTTTTGGGAGAAAAGATTATACTTGCTCTGTTTTTATGAGCTAACCCATATCATGTCTATTACCCTGATTTTAAGGTCATTCTTAGATTGTTTAATACAAACTGTTGTCTTCCCAATATTGTTTTTATACATGCATTCTCTTGTATATTTTTTGTTAGTGGCTAAATGCATTTATGCAATTAGAACATAGCTGATCTTTGTTTTGTACTACTGCTAGTGATGGGCATGTAAATCACTAAAAAAAGCAGCTTCCCTGGGTGTCATTGTCATGCAAACATCATTCTATTTGATGAAGAACTTGTGTAAGAAGCAGAGACTGGGTCTAGAATTTCTGATTTATCTATGAGATTTCCATTAATGAACTTTAGTAATCATGGGCCTGCCTCCATAAAAGAAAAATGTTTTCAAAATAAAAATTGACACATGTAAAAGCTGTTTGTATTTTACATTTTTTAAAATAACATATTCTGCTTCCTTGATTATAAAAACTGAGAATAGAACGTTTACTTAATAGTTAGTTTGCTAATTGATCAAGCAACCTTGAGTCGTTTCTCAATCTCATTAGAAATGTTTCCTTATTTTACTGGGGATTAGGATTCTTATTGCATTAGTGGTTTTCGGCTTGTAATTTCAAATGTTTCCTTAACTACAATGGTTTTCCTTTCTCTGATTTTTTGTTAATTTATTCACACTTTTCTGAGTTGGTCTTCTGTTCTGTAGTTGCTAATGAGGATTTTGAAGGGCAGAAAGCATTCTAAAGCATTCTACGCAATGCAGAGAAACAGAAAGAGAAGAGAAGTTTAATGAACAATGACCAAATTCTACAACAAACTCTTTTTAATAATTCTTTTCACTCTCACAACTGCCATCTCTCAAATACAGGCAAACTTAGTGGAGTGGTTATTTGGATATGTTGTTGACTCTACCAAAGAGGTTACAAAATCATTATACATTTGTTATTCAATTAAACAATAGTAGTTACAATATCATTGTATATTGTACGGGATATGGCAGTATATATCTTGTTTTGTAGACTTTTTTTTTTTACAATTGTAATTAGCATCACAAAATGTTCTAGATGTTATATTTATCCTATGTATATTGTTGTTAGTGAAACTTTGAGATTAATCTTGTTAATCAAATGATATTTATTTTTTTATATTTTTGTATGGTCTATTAAGATTGATCATATCACCGTGGTTATTATTATGTACATAAGTGTTAAAAAAATGAAACTACGTCGGTTCTTAACCAACCGTCTTAGAAAGCTACATTCTAAGATGGTTCTTACGTAATAACCGTCTTAGAAAAGAACTTTCTAAGACGGTTGTAGTGTAGAAACCATCTTAGAAAATTCGATTCTAAGACGGTTGTTAAACTATCTGTTTTAGAAAGCTACATTCTAAGACGGTTCTTACATAATAACCGTCTTAGAATGTTTCTTTCTAAGACGGTTACTAACAAATAACCGTCTTAGAAAGTAACATTCTAAGACGATTTTTGATAACAACCGTCTTAGAAAGTGGCATTTTAAGACGGTTTTTGCTAAACAACCGTCTTAGAATGTCACTTTCTAAGACGGTTGACAACCGACGTAGAAAACATTACTTTTTCAACGACATCCATAAAGACGACGGTTGTGGCGTAGAAGGGCCTAAATAACCGACGTAGAAGGCCCTGTTTGTAGTAGTGGATAGTACTGAACAAGAAGAACAAAGCAGGCGCTTATCGTGGAGCCTAGGTAAAACTTATCCTACATCCTCATAGATTATTGTTACTACTTAGAGTCTCACATAGGAATGAACATTGAGAACACATAAGTTTCTACCCAAGCAACACAACAAATTGAGGATGAGAACTATGTCCATATTGAGGACAAAATGGACTTGTCTTCAATTGTGTGGCAATTGAATGCGAAGCTTTCAGGAATGTGCTGACAACATGTACAAAGAGATTTTGGCACTCCATCAAGAGAACACAAAGTTGAAAAACCTGAACTACTCATGAAGACCCAAAGATCAAACACATACTCAACAACATGATCGACAGACAACTAAGTATAAATGGCTGATAAACACCCACACTAGTGTCCAACAACAAACCCAAAGATTGTCTATTGCCACTACTAGTGCACAACCACCACCTCGTCGACACCCTTTTGTTCCCGATATTTTGGAAGTCCTTTTCACCTTGGACGCATATTATGGCTTTATCGATTCAGCCAAACACATTGATGCGTATGTGACACAGATGAGCCTGTACATAACTAAAGATGTAGTTTTGTATTGTGTGTTGCCACCTCGTTGAAATATCAAGCTCTTCATTGGTTTGACCAACTCCTTCCAAACTCCTTTTAAGTCTTTTGAAACCTTAGCAATTCGCTATGGTATTCATTTTGCAACCAGTTGACCCCATCATTTGACTTCGATAGCACTTTTCAACATTAGGCAAGAGAATAAGGAACCACTGGAAGCCTTTATGTAGAGATTTGGGAAAGTAACATTGAACATTCATAATCTTGACCTGGCAAGGGCAATGCATCATTTGATTATAGCCTTATGACCTAATGCTTTTGTTAACATACTTTGTAAAAAGCTTGTCGTAGACATGAATGACCTTAAACGAAGGGTCGCCAAATATATGCGAATGGACGAGTTGATTGACTACCAAAATTAGGTAAGAATCGAAACATCAACAAGAAATATTACCTTTGATAAAAAAATGGTTTCGAAAAAGGAATGGACGGACCATCCAAGGAGCGAAAACGGCGCGATCTTCATTACACCCACTATACTCCGCTTAATGTCTATTGATTCCGCATAATAGAACAAGCTCTTGCAACTAAGACCCTGATAGTACCAAAATGTGCAAAAACTCCGCTAAAAGGTTGATTATACAAAGCAAAGTCAATGTCATCATAATCGAGGACACTCAACTGAAGAATGCACAACTCTAAAGTATAAGATTGAATATCTTATAAAATAGACCATTAAAGAATTTCATTTATAGACCTAATAAATCGAAATAATGATTCTACTATTTTTATAGTTATTACCTTAATTACATTTTTCTTTAAATATTATGTATTTTATGTATTTTTCCTATATAACAATTACTTCTCACATTCATTCAGACTTCATGTTGACTTTTCCTTGACATGTAACCATTACATGTAAGCTTTGTCACATGTCATTTTTTCGTTGATTAGCTAGTATGTGCAATCCAATCGTCAATCCAACCGTTAGGAACAAATTCAAGAGTGTATAAAGGTGGGGGACAATTTTTTTTTCATAATTATCTAAACAGCTAACTTCTATAAAATAATTGTTTTATGGATCGATGTTAAATTTAAAAAATATTTATTATTATTTTTATGTGTAAAATAAGAGATATGATCTACTACTAAAAGAAATTAAGCAAAGATAAACTCAAAAATCTATTTCTCTTATACATTTTCTTTTATTAGTATTTTTTAAAATTTTAAAATTTTCTTATATATACATAAAGAGTCTCAAATCTTTGCTTGTCTCCTGGATTCGTCTCAACCAATCATGTCATTTTCAGTCTAGGCTTAGAAACAACTCCTCTCATGTACCGGAATTTTCTAGTTGGAGATTGACATTCAAGGCTTATGGATCTTTCTCTCTTCAATCGAAATGTTCAAACGACTAGAGGAGATCCGAACTCTATATATTTATTCATTTATTTATAAAATTAGTTATAATAAAAAAAAAAGCTATCCTTACAATTATTTGTTAATTTGCATTTTTCCTAAATCTTTTCTATTGGATATTTTTACATAGAAATATCATAGGGTTTAACTATATATAATTAAGTTATTTTGACGCATTGGAGACTCAATATGTTTGTCTTGCATACTTGCACTTACTCTCGTATGCTTACAAAAATTGTCAAATTCTCAAATGACAGTATGAATCCTTTTGTAATGGTCCAGCACTTAACGGTGATCTGTCTATACTCTTTATTTTTTTTTTATAGATCTGATCTGTCGATACTAACTACTTGAAATTTGAGACTCATTTGACTCAAGAATCCAAAATCGTTACTCTGTCTCTCCTCTTCAATGACTTCACTACGAAAAGTTTCATTTGATCGAGAATACAGATTCATTACTCTCTCCTCTTCAATGAGTGATAGACAAAAACATGATTTGTCTTTTTTCTTATATAATCTCTTTTAAGCTTTGGGGAATTAAAAATATTCATGCAGTACGATTTTCATCACGGTAATTAGTATGAAATTATAACCTAGCAACTAGGTTGGTCGTGTTCTGCAAAGGATCATTAATAAAAAAAAAATTATCCTTTAATTTATTTTCTATGTATCAACAGAAGTATAAAGTATTAATTAAAAATCGGTGAGTTTTAAAATTATTAATAATACTGCTAATATCTATAACTATTATTAATAAAAATTATCTCATATATATATATATATATTTTTATAATTTTACCTTCCATCAGTTTATTTTTAAAAATGTCTCACTATTTTCTAGTTAGCTATTTTTTTCCTTATTTTTTTTATAACTTTTTTTACTTTATTTAAAATATATTTGTTTCCCTAATTATTAATAATGACAATTAATTAAACTCACAGCAGTAACAAGTTCCTATAAAATCAGATGGTAACACTGTATAATAATAATCGTGACAGTAGTAGCAACTCTTGCAGCAGTGACAGCCCTATCTGCAACAAATACTGCTTTGTTCTCGTAGTCATCCTTCGAGGGAAGGTTTGTGGGATTTTCAGCTTTTTCCCTAGAAGCCTGCAATTTAAACAAACAAGGGGAATATACATTAATGAAAACAGCGGCATCATTTCTAACAGGATTATAGAAAGCGGCAAATCCTGATTTTTTTATATAATTAAGTTCTTGATATTTTCTTTTATTTTAAATCACCAAATATTAATTTTGTTAATGATATTAATTTGTTAATTTTATTAAAAATATTATAATTTGTGATGTTTTTTCCTCTCTACTCTCTTCATACTTTTATCCTTCCCCAACCACAAGTTCTTGACATTTACTAGTAGCATGCTTAGATGAAATTCTCAGTTTTGTCACAATCAATTCCAAAACCAAAACAGCAAATAATCTCCAAGTATTTTGTCACCAGAGTACTACCCCTTCCCCCTAGCCCAAGTATTGGCAGAGAGAAGAGAAACTTGGTTTGTAACACAAGTGAATGAGTGATATATATTAGACACCAGCATTATTAAAGCAAAAGCTCAAAGAAATGAACTAAAGAAACATAAACAGGCCTTTAATAAGAAAGTTGAAGCCCGACATTCACCACCAAAATTAGAAGCGGGATGGTGGTAATGGCAAACATGGGGGCAACGGCGGCAATGATAGCAGAAGGGGTGGTTATGGCGGGACTTTTATAAGTTATTCAAGACCGCGTCGTCGATTTCCCTGCTGGTTGCAGGATATATATATATATATATATATAGCATGAGTCATAAGATGGAGACTGCGCGCAAGAATGGATCACGTGACAAGGTTACCTTGCTTCTTCACTTGCTTAAACATTCATGATTGATGGGACCTTTACCTAATATTCTCTACTTCATTGCGTCATTTCCTGCCAACACATCAGCCTTACTTATGATCACCACTGTGCATTCTGCAACGAGCTAAGAGGAAGCCTCAGATTGTGAAAAAAGTGAAAGATATTCGACAACCTAAGGTGTTTGGTTCATGGGATGTATTACATCCGAAAGTAATTTGAGATGAACAGGGATGAAAGTGATAGGGAAGGATGGTGATAGATGAAAGTTTTGAAAAAAAGATGGATACATATCTTCTTATTTTCATCTCAAAATGGAGTGAAAGTAAGGATTTTTGTGAAAGAAGTAATATATTTGTCAAAATTAATTGTTATGAGACTTCTCATGTTATTTTAATTATTTTTTTTTTGCTGATGATAAATTGATAACATAATCAGTTATATTTATAGTATAATTGATTAGGTGATTATTAATTCATCTTTATTTTTATTTAACATTGAAGTTATACAATTTATTATGTAATTTAGATAATTGATTACTAATACTCAATCAATTAAAATGGATGTTGGTTTCATTTTTATTTTTTTACTTTCTTTTTTTACTATTTGTCTATTATTTTAATTCAAAATTTTCATTTTTTTTTACACTCTCTTTTATTTCAATCAAAAAATCTAATTTTTTTATTCTTTTTCATCTCTTTTCATTTCATAAACTTTTATTTTAATTTATCTCAATTCATCCTTCTCAACCAAACATAGGATAAGACTTTTTGGATCAAAGTATGAATGACAAACAAGTTAATTAAGGAATATAATAGAAACCATTTTCATAAGAGATAAGGAGAATTGATTTTAGGTATTATATTATATAAGATAAACATAAACATGCACTATTAAGGCCGTGATGTTCAATAGCTTGGGCAATTTGGTTTAGATGCGAAGAATTACCACATGAATTTTGAGGACACCCTTGCAAAGGCATATTCGGCCATACTGCAAGAGAAAGCAGGGCAGCCTCAGACGCATTCGGAGCAGCTGCATGTTCACAGAATCTTACTATCAGCAGGCTTCATTAAGTGCAACTTTGATATCTCCATCACCCAACAAGCTTTGGACTAGTTTTTTAATCACATACAACTCATTTTCACGATCACATTTTTGTCATGGTCACTTTTCATAACAAGAAAAAAGAAGAAAAACAAACAAACAAGTTTATGAAATTGCACAAGTTAGTTGTTTATTTGATTTTTTTTTACTAATTAAACATGTTTTTTTTTATATCATCTTTACATACTAATGTTAGTCTCGCTAGAATCAAATATTTTCAAAATTAACTCATAAACTGACATTTAGTGTATAAGAAATTCCAATGCTCCATATCCTCAAAAATGCAAAATGAAACTTATCTGCTTTTTTCCTATACAACGAGTGTCTAAAGGCCAGATGAAAGGGAAAAAATAGATTCGATCATTTTACTTTCAATACTCGATCAACTGAAGCATTTTGCAAGCAGCAGCTTCTTATTAATTACATTTTTTTAATAAATAATCTCATTAATTACAGTTAGCAATCAAACATTATGCAAAAATTATGCATTAGTTTACTAGTGCAACTTGTACCAATGCTGTGCTATAAATTGAGCATTTTACAAACAGCTATTCATTCAATATTACAAGTGTAAATTTTCATTAAGATAAAACTTAGATTTAATATTGTAAAATATTGTTAATTAATATATATATTATTCTTCAAATAAAATCGATATATTTTATCTCATTAGCCTTTTTTTTTGCTGAGTACTTTATCTCATTCGCCATTATTCTCGTTTCGATAACTATGATTAACAAAATGAAATTAATGTTTTGGTAAACAAAGCGAAATACGGTAATATAAAATAGAATTGAATAAAATTATCATTATTTAAATATTTTAAGAAAAATAAAATATAATGTTTATTTCTTTATTTGATAAACTGTGAGAATAAGAGCTAGAAAAATGTCCCAACTCCCAAAAATTAGAAAGAGCGAGAAATGTAAATATTCGTTTGAATAGAATACATTTAATCTGATTTTATTCCATTATATTTTATCTTTTTTTTTTCTTAACCTTTCAGTTTATTAAAAAAAATAGACCTAAGCAATTCGGAATTCGACCAAAAAGTAATAAAACTTAACCAAAAATTATTTTTGTTAAGAGTTAAACTTATATATTATCTTTAATTCAATTTTAATTTTAACATATTAAGTATTTATGCTCAATCACTTAATTTTCATTATATTTTATCTAAAATAATTTACATGAAGATTTTTGATATTATTTAATTCATTTCATTTCCAACAACGTAATCATAACAACAGAGACAAGAAATTTAAATCCCAACAAAGCGTGGTTGGAGCTTTTTATAAGCTAAGCCAAATTCAAGCCCAATATTTTTGTGTTGTTTAAAATCTCAATTTTACTAGACAGAAAAGTTTCTAAAATTGAAGTAACAAAAGTAAAGGAAGCTACCACATAAACAAAGTGAAGTAGCAAAAATGGAAAATGAAGCATCTCCCTTTATCTTGTACAGCAATGAGTGAGCAGGCTTGAAAGTGATTAGAGATGAAATAAGGTATACAAGGTTCAGCTTGGACAGGGGAAGTATAGTTCTAGAATCCGGAAAGCATCTTCTCCTTTCCAATGAGTAGCAAGAGAGTGTACGTGTATTTGGAAAAGGTTATATGTAACACTTATGCACAGAGTTGGGTGGGCAAATTAACCCTTTGTGACATGTTTGGTAATGGAGAAATATGAGAGAAAGGGATAATTTTTTTTCAAAATTTGATATAAATTTCACATTTTATTTTTATTTTTATTTTTAATTCTTTTTATTTTTTTTCTCTCTCCAATCAAACCAATCATTCATCATAAAAAAAAAGTGGAAGGAAAGAAAATACATGTAAATGTAACAAGTATTCTATATATGTTGGCATGAACCGCACGGAGTGGAATGGTGATATCCGAGAAGATCAATTAGTTCCTAGGTCCTCATGCTTGTGAATAAGATCATTGACGAGACACTCATACAGATTTGCGTGAAAGAAATTGGATGGAAACTATTCAATTAATTTTTTTTCATATTTAAATATCATTCATATTTCTCTCAAAAAAAATATCATTCATATTTGCAAAATTTGACAATAATCAAAGACCAAAACTTCGGCCTTTGACAAAGCTATTCTTCACGAGATTTGCTCTAAAACTAAATCCCAAATAAGTAGGAAATGCAACAATATCCTGGCTGATCTCTGATCCTCTATGAATGCAATTTACCTGCCACAAGACCACAACCTGCAAAACTTGGTTGATATATCATTTTGGACACTAGATAAATAAAAGGTTCCGAAACATATACATATCATACAAATGAAGATAAAAAAAAATATCCATAATTTTACATTAGCACATTTTTAAATTACAGCATTGAAAATTTTCAGTGGCTTTTGAAAAAGTGTATCCTCATTTTCTAGATGTTGCCTATAATCAAACAGAAAATTTATCAGGATTCACTACCGTGCAGAAAATCAAAAACAGCTAATTTTTGTTCACAGTGAAGTGCTTTTTGCTTCACTTTGAGGGAGGCTTGTAACTTGTTACTCTTTGTTGGTCAGTGGTCACCCACCTTGTGCTTAACATCAGCCCACATAATCATCAATAAATTGCTGTTTGTTTCTAAAAAAATAGAAAAAAAAAATCTAATATACATCCATGTACTAAGGCCTCACTCCATTTTCTTTTAGCCATGTGTATGTTATTATCAAACATACATGTGATGGAAACAAGATCCTATTTTCTTTATCATGCATAGTGAATGTCAACACAATAACACCTGACATTGGTCCTATCCCAACTTACAAGACAATTGGTAAACATGCTACTATGCTAGGCCTAGGGCTATTTTCACAACGCGTGAAATTCTGAAATTTATATTTAATGATTGAAATATCTTCTCTTATCAGTATAAATGCAAAATAATTATAATTAAATATACTCGTTATTACACCATTATCCCTACTCAAAGATGGATAGAATGACCCGAAATCATATTTACTGTTCATATTTTCGTCCTTTTCTGCTCAAGATCCTTACCCTAATTTTATTTTTCAGAAAGTTGTGTAGGATGAAGAAGGGACAGGCCTACCTTCATTTGGCTGGGCCTGGGTGTGGTGAGCATGGCCCACTTACTTGAAAATAAAAGTGTACTGTTGTGTGTGTCGTTATCATTTTGTCCTAATAATTAATAAAAAACTTTGATTGAATTCTTACCTATGTCTTCCTAGGCAGATCATAGCAAGTGCTGATTTATGTTTCTAAAAAAATGGCTTAAGCATTTTGATTTGAACACATGTATAGTGTGGCATAAATTTCTAGTTCATTTCAGCTCTAGTTAGGTATAATTATATTATATTTAATAATCTTGGTGTATACTTTATGAATTAGTGATTTTGTCATTATACAATTTTTTTTTCAAAATTTTTGTCATTATACACTCGGTTGATTTTCTTAAAATTTTAATTAATGAATAGTCTATACTAAATTACTGAAAAATAAAAAAAATAATATCTTAATAGAAAATATAAACGACTAAAACTTTAATAATAAAAATAGAATTTATATCTTAATTAAAATGGAATAAAAAATATATTATATCAATGCTTGAAATATAACTTAAATGAATTGAAATATACTACCAAAAAAATTGCTAAGAAAGGAGCTTTTCCTCCTGGGTGGGTCATATGTCATTTACATAGAATCAATGGTGGACAAAGGAATTTTATTGAGAAGGGACGAACATAAAAAAAACTATATCATAAATAAAAGTACTCCGAAGACAATACAAATCTAATATACAAAAAGAAGTAAACCGCAAACCACATACAACAAATTGCAAACAGAGTGGTTGATGAACAAGCTGACAAAGTCTAGGGAGTCTTAATAAAATAATTCACAATTTAAAATCAAACTCAAAGTAATAATATGGAGATAAGAGATAAAAAGAAGACAAAATCAGTTTTAGTGTGAAAAATCCAATTGGATAAAAAATCATGACGTCCAAATTGGATAATCAATCCAATGGACAACTCCACATTGATAATAAATAAGTACTTTTAAATCCTAATGGAGAGTTAATAATCAGACTTATCAAACGCTTCTATATGATCTCATAACAATTCTCTCAATGATGCAAACATAATTTCTCTAAAGCTCTAATATTATTTAGAATGGAATGTATGCTTTAAACACAAAAATATGTTTCTATTTATACTAATTTAAGTATATGATTTTAACCAATTTTTGAATGCAATCCTAAAAATATTCTATCATATTATGCAATGCAATCTTAAAGATATTTTATATTATGCAATACAATCTTAAAAATATTTTATATTATGCAATACAATCTTAAAAATATTCTATCATGATTTTGAATACAATAATAAAAAATATTTTATCCTATTTTTTAATGCAATCTTAAAAAATATTTTATCCTATTTTTTAATGTAATATTAAAAAATATTATATCTTATTATATTATTATATTATGTAATGCAACCTTTATTTATTGTCAAATTATTTTTTTAATTTTTAACATATATATATATACACTAATATTTATATTAATAAAATTTTAGGGGGGCGGTGGCCCACCCTAGCCCCCTATGCACAGAATGTTGCCTATCTTGTTGGGCTGGTTTGTTTAAACTTAATAAAAAATAATTGTAAAATAAGTATTTTCTAAAAGAAGTATCTTTTAAAAAATAAGTAGATACAATTTGCTTCTCAAAATAAGTAAAAAAAAAAGCAATTTTTAAAATAAAATAAAATGAGACAAATACACTAAAAAAAAAACTACTTATTTTATTAAAATAAATACTTTTTTCAAGAAATGAATTTAAGCAAACTCACAAATTATTTTTTGTCCTTTATTGTATATCTTTTGTAATAGGAAAGAATTGTTTTCTGATCTGATAGCTGAAAAAGATGCGTGAGAGAAAGGAAGTTGGGCCAGCTTAGCCCTTCCTAGGCCGAACCCAAGCCACCGTTATTTATCTATAGTCATAAAAGTAATATCTGATTCTAGTTTCTATTTTATTCTCTCTGGTTTTTTAACTTCTCATTTATTTTTATATATTTATATATAAAACATATAGACAGACAGAGTATCTTTCTTTTACTAATATACCATAATGTTATTATATTAACGTCTTGCTGTGGTCTATGATGGAGTATTTTTTTTACCATAATTGTGAAATTAATCCTCAAATGTAATTTTAGGAAAAACCTAAGCAAAACTCATTTCCTGTTATAAATACAAGCAAATCAGCTTTCTGCAAATGTTTTTTCTTGTGTTCTATTGTACGTTTCATCGTGGATAGCTGTAAAATCAGAAATGAAAACTTCACAAATTATTTACAGTATACAGTCAGGATGAATGAGCATAGTGTTTTTTTTTTTTTTTTACTTATTCTTTACCCTATTTCAAAAAGCTCTTTTCTTTCCTAAAGGTTTCATATTCTTCAATTTTCTCATTTCCTGACTGCTCTTGTGATTGATATTTTTGCTTTCTAAATTTGTAAGTATTATTTTGAGTGTTGATAAAATATCTGTTTGTATTTTGGTGGAAAACATAAACTAAAATAGATGCTATATACTATAGAGTTTGAATAAGTAATAACAGGGGTGTCTGACCAAATCAACATGGCATTAAAATCACACGAAGCTTGAATCAAGAGATCTAGTAAGTATGCTGGAACTATACAGTCTAGGATAGTATTGTGAAGAAGGAAAACATAAATGAATGACATAGTCATAACAAAAACTTAGAAGAAGAGAAGAAAAAAAGAGAGAACAAAATGGTTAATAATAATGTACATGACTATACGATCTGCTACCAACATTGGTCTGTTTCCCATTTCCTTCCACTTCCAGCATAGGAAAATGTCTGATTTCCTCCTGCCATATTTGCTGATCTTCTGTATCTATAGATTTCTCTATCATATTGAGCTCGCTTCTCTGGGTCAGACAAAGTTGAGTAAGCTGAATGGATCATCATGAATTGGTGTGCTGAGCTTTCCTTCTGATTCATGGCCACAACATCAGGATGGTGTGTTCTTGCCAGCTTTCTGTAAGCAGCCTTTATTTCGATGCAGCTTGCACCCACTGAAATTCCAAGCACGTCATAGAGGGAAGCCATTTTTTATTCTTTGAGCACAAGAACAGAGTTCTCTGTTTTCAGTTGTAGAGTGAACAGAAGTGGAAACAATTTTTCTAGAAAATTTGGCACTGAAATGGCTTCTGGAGTAAAGAAAACATGTTGGGGGTGGGGGGGTGGGGGGGTGGGGGCGGAGAATTGAAGGTGGATACTGGATTAGGGTTAAGGAGAATGATATGGGGAGCGTGATTTTATAGAACACTTGAATGGCACTAGACTAGAGTGCTTATCAAAAATGAAAATGTAAGGTAACGTTATAAGGGAAGAAATATTATATATAATTTTACTATAGAAGCGTTATAAGGGAAGAAATATTATATATAATTTTACTATGTAAAAATATTATTTTCAGATTTAAATATATGATTCAAATGTCATCAAGATACAATTTTACTCATGATTAATAAATAATTGATAAATATTCTACTGAGTTTTGAGACTTAAGCATTTGTGATACACCTAAACTTTATCTAATAAAAAAAAAAACTAAAACGTAATATACGGATAAATATGTCAAAAGGTTGTACAAGTCTAAGTTGTGAAAAGTTGTTTATCCGTTGGATCATGTTCTTTGCTGACTCATCACACTATTCAAATGGATAGGCTTACCATTTTTCATTATGTGGTCCTAACTCCTTACCACTTACTAAAATGCATTTATGGTTTACAACTTTTGGTAAGCTTCATCTTGAATATGCAATTGATGATGGGGTCACTCTAAGGTTAAAACCTATAAGTCTTGGTATAGCAAAAATTAAAAACTACGAGTCTTGGTACCAAAGGGAGGCAACACATTTGGATCTGTAGAGGGAAAGAAAGATATAACAGATCAACGGTCGAATTAAAATTTGTTAAATATTTAAGTAGATAATGGAGATAATACGTCTTATATCATCATCAGGCTTCAATCACAGGTCTAATTCTAGGGTGATGAGGAATATATGAATTAATTTAATTTAAAGCATATCATATCATTTGAATTAAAAAAAAAAAAGGTATAAAAGAAGTGAAAAAATTAAACTAGATAATCCATTCTAATTTGAGTTAATTAAAGTCTCACGTGGATACAAACATGTACATATTCAATAGTTTCTACAAATAAAAATTGAAAAATATTAACATTTAATATTTATTGATATATATACACGTAATATTATACTTTTTTTTACCGAATATATATTATGCTTTTTTTACTGCAGAATATATATTATACTTCAAAACTTAATATTGTTTTAGTTTGTTATATAGATTACTTATTTATATATTTATGATGAGTGTCTGACTATCTCCTTGACATCATCAAATTTTTGTCTAGAAAGATTTTGAAAATATATGCACCTATTGTCTTTTTCCTCCCATCTTATCACATAATAAGGGATGATTCATCTTCATATATATGCATCATGTTGGATAAAAAATCATTTAATAATAATTTATAAATATTTTACTATATTTAATATAATTAATAGAATATTAATTTAATTTGACATAAAAACTCAAAAAAATACGTACGTGTTCCATAATAATAAAAATACGTAGATGAAATAGTATGTGAAAAAATCATCATCTACAAAAAATGAACAAAAAAAATAATATTAGAGGTGAATGCTTGAGCCTTCTTGTAATTTGTTTTATATTTTTAAAACAAGAAACAAACAAGTCCTAAATCTGATTAAAGTAGAAGATAATAGTGCATCGCAGCACGGCAGCACATGCAATTACAATTTACAAAACACGTTTTATTAACACAAAAATATGAAATGACATGAAGAGAAGAGACTCAACAAAAAGAACAGATCAAAACGCTATTTATTCTGCTGCGGTCATCCACGCACTTGTGCTGTTCTTGAATTTAATTGTTAGTAATCTATAAAAGGAATGCTGCCAATATTCAGTTTCTGATGCTAAACAAAACACAATCATTCTACTAGCTGAAATTTTATTTTCTCATATTTTATTAATTTTATAAAGTTTTGAAAAATAAAATTAAAGGTTGAGATTCAAGTTTTATAAAGGCTGAAATTCATGTGTCTTTTATTCGTAGGATCAAGGATATTCCTTTCAGAAACAGTCATACTGTCATATGACACTTATGTTAAAGTGCAACATTAAATTGAGTGAGTCACAGTAGTGGACAACTAGATATAATGACTTGAAAGAAAACAAAAAGATTACAACATGATAAAATCATCCATAAATCAGCAATTAATTATTAAACCACCCTACTTACATAATTAGTTTCTAAAATATTGCACATCTAGGCAAAATTCCAATCCGTAGGATCGAATGAGGCTGATCACTGTAATTTATTTTAAAAGCAATAAAAATTGAAGTAACAAAATAAATAAAAAATGCACTGTTTATTTTTTTTTAAAAAAATATAAGCATTTGATTGGTTAATTTCAAAAGTTCTTTTTTTAGACAATTTTTTAAAAAAATGTTGTTATTTCTTGCTTTTAATCGTTGCGACAATTTTTAAGGGGTCTAATACTTCAGTCGATTGCATAATGCAAGTGAATGGTTATAAAAAATTTGTTATTTAGTTTTAATTCTTATGGATAAAAAAATCACTCTGACAAATGAATGGGATTTTATTGTTTAACTAGTATGTGATTTTCAGAACATGTCACTAAGCAAGCATTTTTGGCGCCTCTAATTTTAATCTTCTTAGAGATAATAATAAGGGTTTAACTCCTTTAAATGGGAAATACATATAAAGTAAAAAAAAAATGAGGGTTTATTCACCGTTAATTTAATGTGGGTTACACTAATTACCAAAAAAAATGTGGCCTGGGTAGCACTTTTTTTTAAAAAATAAAACGTGGATTACACTTAAAAAATGCTTTCTTTAAATTAGGGGGTAAATAATTTACTGTTTGGGATAGGTGTCCTTCACAGTTACGTAGTGCTTCGTTAGCAGATGCCATAGCATAGGCAATTGGGCAGTATCTCCCATTGCCATTGGGCATTAATTTCGGTTTGTGCTGTGTTCTTTTGACTTTCCTCTTGGTGAAAAAAAATAGTGGTAAATTTACCCATCTCCCCACTTTAAAAGAATTAAATTTAAATAACTAAATCACGTAAAAAATGCATGGTTAATAATAAAATAATTATATTGATTTACACACGCCTGTTCATAATTTTTGAACAGATATTTTTTAAACTTCAATTTATATTTCTAGGATATCCACTTTTTATAGCTGCTGTGCTACGCTGCTTCTTCTGTTTACTTAAAATAAAATGTGCGTACAAATCTGAATTGGAATCATTATATTGGTATAGCCTGTTGTACAAAATTTCTCATAAAATTATTCTCTTGACAAACATTTCCTGAATTGTGCTAAACTAGAATAGCCTGTTTTATTTTTAAAATTGAACTGTTTGATTGAGCATTTATAAAATTAGTTTTTGTTAAGATTGATTTTAAAGTGAAATGATTTATATTTAAATATGTTTATTTTGAAAGTAAGTAATGAAATTCAATATAATTTTTTAATTCAACACAAAAATTATCTAAATTTATTTTCAACTCTATTTTTTTATAATTAATTTCTTAATATGTGTGTGAGTTTGGGGTGAGAAATTTAAAAAAAAATATTTTACATAAAATTTATTTTACAAAATTTATTTTGAAACAAAGTAATTTATGTATAAATATTTTTATAATAAAAGAAATTAGTAAAAAAATATAATTTTTTAATCCAACACAAAAAGTATGAAAAAATATTTCACTCAAAATCCATTTCTTTGTTTATTTTTCCATTACTTTGTTAATTGATTGACTATATCATCAACTGATCACAATAATGATATCTTTACTTTGACTTTTGAGGAAGCGAATCTTCATAAACATCCCTTGACTCACGAATTGCTCTTAGTTCCAAGTGCCTATTTTTTTATTTGAATAATAACTCTTCAAATCAACATTTATCCTTATCTCTTAATTTGGTCATCTCCATATTTTCTTTTTTCACAAACTAAATGTTGTAGGACTAACTCAAGATTCATCCCATCGAACCAGAATACTAAGACGCTGGCCCATTCTTGGCGTTCAAGGCCCTCAATTCAGTTTATTTTGCTTTAATTAATTTCCTTAAAACAATATTGGTCGCAACAAGTTATGGTTAAATAATCAGTTTTCAACTATTGATCCAACTATTGGCCCATTAAATAAGCAGCACAAATCTATAGGCTTGGTTTTGTTGGAATTAACAGTAGGGTTTTGCTGTGATGCATCATCGTTTGAGCTCATGGTTACCTTAGGTAAGGTACGCCCCAACTGCGTTTACAAACTTGGTGTGGTGTTGTTTTTCTCAGCATCAATTCAGCAAATATTGTTTAATACAAT
Organism: Glycine tomentella; assembly: GCA_007407185.1. NCBI lineage: Eukaryota > Viridiplantae > Streptophyta > Magnoliopsida > Fabales > Fabaceae > Glycine > Glycine tomentella. Next base: position 1,027,028 of record PYAF01003482.1, on the reverse strand, counting down.
TGCTCTTGAGCATCTACTCTGTTCAAATCTTTGTTTATTGTTTTTGGATCCACTATTACACCTTTTTTTTTTCAATGATTGTATTTGCTTTGTAGCAACTTATTCAGAGGTATTATCACATTCATTATCTTTTGTGCAACATCATACCCATTAGGCCATTACCCAGCTCCTTGGTGATGGTATATTTCACTCAATGGAATTCATTGAGTACGTTTTGACTCCACCTCTTCCAATTTTCTGTTTTTAAAGCATTGTGGCGACAAATCTTGTCGGAACAATGAACCTTCTTGGATTGGGAAGAAATGTTTTTTTTTTTTTTTTTTTTTTTTTTTTTTTTTTGGGAAAAAATTTTTTTTTTTTTTTTTTTTTTTTTTTTTTAGGATTGGGAAGAAATATGATTCGTTGCATTATGGGAATATTAACATTGTTTGAAAAATTATTTTATCACACTAAATACAAGAGATATTTCTCAAGTTAATGTGACAAAGTGGAATAAAATTATATTGGTTTCATCACTATTATCATTACATCCATTATTCTTATTGTTATTCCTAATTTCTTATTTGTCGGATAGAAATAAAGTGAAAAAAATAGAAAAGTGAGAAATATGATAAAAAAAAATATTAATTTCCTATCATTTGTTTGAAAAACAATATAGAAGAGAAAAGTTATTCATGTAGAACCCACTAAGAAAACATTTCTCTCCTCTTTCCAAATTGGAACGAAATAGGAGGAATGATCTCTCTCCCTTTGTTTTCATTTTTTAGGTTTAGCTTTATATTTTTCTAATATATTCTCATTTCTATCCATCCAAAAAACATTTATTTTATATTTTATTTCTTCTCTATTTCTATCCCCTATTTCTTTCCTCTATGTTTCATTCTCAATTCATACAAAACATAAAAGTGAATCAAACAAACCTCATAGTTTCACTTACAAAACAAATAACCATTTATTAACAATCATTCCTAAAATTTATCAAAGAACTGTTGTAAGTTGTAACTTGTAAGTCCTTGAATCCTAAAATTTTTGTATGCTAGCAGTCGTAACTCGTAAGAGTATCATTCCTCTTCTCTAATGGCATTGATTACACGATAGCCCCGCCCTTACTTACCAACCGAAGAAATAAAAAAAAAAAAAAAAAATCAATGTTTTCTTGGGTCTAACTTTCTCCGGTAATATAATACAGTGTTCAAAAGACTATCAGTCTGATGTGCTATGATTGATTTATTTGCCACTTTAAAAATAAATAGTCGAGAAGGACATTGGACTTTTTTTTTTGACAGAACAGAATTGGAGATTAAACTTAAACTTCGTTATTAAGAACTAGTGTCTTGTAAGAGATTAGGTAGACATTACGTAGAAAAATGTTGTGGAAAAAAATAGATTTATGTTTTTGAAATTTAAGAACCAACAATTATTGTCAAAATTAGGAGTTTATTTGATTTAAAAAATTAGATAAAGATTGACCGACAGTTGTAAGAGGTAAATAATTAAATTTGCTTTTTAATAATGTTAACAAGTAAACGGATAGATACTTGCAAATTTCATGATTTAATTTTGTGTATACCTTGACTTAAAAGCTGATCCAAGATTTTATAATATAGTAATGTCGCAGCTTAATTTGCCCTGTGGAGCAAGGCATTCCATTATTCTTGGACCAAAACTAACCAAAGAAGACACTGAGGTCACCAAAGGATTTGAGTGCACGTCTACAATTTTGTGAAGGACGAAACAACTGGAAACAAACTTTAATGTTTGTATATCTGATACTTTCCGTTCTCTGTCCTGTAATGTAAGTGTAATTTCCTCTGTTGTCATCCTAGATACGGTTTTGAACATGTAGGACCCACAAAAATGAAACGAATGCAAGTTAAAATTATAACTGGTTGGATTTGCATTCATATGACACCACAGCACAAACCACATCAGAAATTTCCACCAAATATTGTGTGACCCCATCAGCCATATGATCCAGCTACACTGCTACATAAAAGAGACAGAACCATGAACAAGAAGAGTTACGAGCATAAGAGAGATAATTTCAATTTTCAGGCTCTACCCTCAACCCTGGCACGTGTGAGTCCAACGCATGCATCAACGAAATCCTGGTCAATGAAATCCGTAGAAAAAATCTGCAGTCTATCTGCATACCCTTTGGAGAAGCACTGACTAATGAAGAGCCTTGCAAAACCATGTATGCGCTCAGTGACAGGCTTCACACACAGAACGGGGTTATCCGCCACAGGCGTAACGGTATTCTCCACCCTGTAGAAGTATTTCCTGGACGTAACAGGTTGCTGCTCACTCAAATGCTTCATGTTACTCTCAAACTTGGTTGATGGCAAATCAGTATTTATCCAGTTATCCCTCAAGTACCCTGCACTCCACAGAGGACTCCCTGCCTTAGGCTGTGGCGATTTTCTTGGCTTCCAAACACATATAACTCTCTTTGGTAGCACCTCTGCGATTGTCTTTTCAAAAACCTTATCATCCTGGGGAATTAGGTAATCCCCCAGTTGTTCCTCAAGGTACTTGTCGAATTCCGGAGGGTCCTCGTGCCCAAACTCGGTTCTAACCTATATGATGCAAAGATATAATATGTATCCAATACAGCGATACAATTATTCTAAAGTTAGATAGGATATGATAAATATAAGATAAATATCTACGTATGAATAATTACATTTCTGTGAATCCAAATTATGAACATATTTCTTGAACATTATTGGAATAATATTATCAATCTCACTGCTTTCTTGAAATAATCTATAGTGAGGACAATTTCCATTTTTTGTTCATCAAAGGAGAAGGCTTCTATGTCTCTTATAATGCATTGGATTTTTGTAAATTTTTGAAAGACTTGGATACTTCGTCGTATCATTAAAGTATCCAATAATATCAGTATTTGATACATATAAGATACTTGAACCAAATTTAAGATATGAGTGTAGTGCTTGATAGGTTCTAACCTCGAGCATGATGATCTCGGACTGAGTTTCTGATAAGAACTTCTTGAGATCTTTGATGACAACGTCGATGCTGTATGTAACGAGGACTCCGTGGCACACTTTGCGATCCTCCTGCACCCGAATGTCAATCACCCTTGTCCCCAACACAAGCTGCTGGTAGATGGACAAGGATTGGCATTGAGCAAAAGGCCGAGTGATGCATGGGATGCCAATCTTATTGGTTGCAGAATCATGGGTTCCAGGCCAAACAATTTGTTTTATCACAACTTTCTCAGGGTTGAGCTCAGACATCCATTTTTTTCTGTCTGAGGGATGGTAATCTGAGCCAGGGTAATATTCCCCAGAGTTTCTAAGATCAGACAGAGTTTTTTCCTCTGCGTGGATCGCCTTTCGTCTCTCAACCTGTTTGGAGACCTCGGAACCCATCAAAGATGAGGAGAGGGGCAAGGACAACAACAACAACAACAACAACAAAAGGAATTCCTAGTTCTTCCTCTTCTTTTGTTGTTGTTGTTGCTGGAGTTAGCTGGTTCAGGTTATGACCTTGTTGGTGGTGGTGGGACTTAATATAATAAGGCATTGTCTCGTCAGGATTGATTTTTCTTTTCTTTTTTTTTTTTTTATCAATGTGAATAGAGTTGCTGAATTGGACAAAGGTTGAGAAATATGAAATGTTTCTTGTGCTTTCTTCACTCAATTGTTTTGGTTATCTCGAAGAATTTTGGCTTTTGGATAGGAAGGACTCCTCTGTTAGCCTGTTGTTGTCTTTAACGTCGTGGGAACCTTCGCTCTAATTATTGGCAAGGAGTTATAATCGAGAATATATATTATTGGTTGGTCCACTTGTATGGCTGTTGATTGTTGAAGCTTCTCTGACATAGTATTTGTCTTTGTTTATTCACTTAATATGACCAATTTTAATCGAGAACATATGATCACGTGTTGAAAAAACAAAAGTAAGACCAATTTTATTTCTTTTAATATTTTTCCTTGACAGCCAGATTTATCTGCGATAGCGAGAAGATATTAAAAAACAAATTATCAGACCTTATTTTAATTAGACACATGGATATGAGTAGTATAGGCTTATAGAAAATGAGAATCTCTTCCAGATTTGCTCGTAACTTGCAAACTAGAGCCTCAAACTTGATATCAAAACCACAGGTCACTTGTTCCAAGTTTTACCTCTGGTTTTGGTGTGATGATGAATATTGTCATGAATCTATCAGTCTAGCGTGGCTATTCTCGCTTAATTTTGTTTTCTGTTCATGTTTGTCCTCTGTCACGTTTTATATATTTAAGAAGAAAATATAATTAAACATAAAGCAAGAACTTGTAAAGAACTTGATGTCTTTCATTAATAATAGTGCATACTGCATATCATTGACATGATACGCGGATGCATGATCCAACCTTTCTTTTATAGAATAATAATATAGAAATATAGATGCTAAGTAAGCTCCTATTCCTATATGTGGAAAAAAACCATCTTATAAGGAATCCAATTCAATTCCCTGAGCCTTACATAAAACATCAAACTGATGAAAACACCACTAACAGTTCACTATCATATATTGCTTCATCGTTCCCTACGTGATTCAACATTAAGCATTTCAGAGAATGAGCTGAATATTTGTGAACCAGAACAACGTGAAAATTTCCTCCATCAAATGCTCACACAGGAATCTCTCACCTCTCAATGACCATTAGGAATTCGATTTGTAATTTCACAATTAGCATTCCCATATTCCATGGTCAGGCTCTTCGGTAAACATTCAACGTCATATAAGGAAAGAGATGTGCTTCCGAAAAAATAAGGAAGATCTTTGATAGGGGAAATTTTTTGTTATTTCATTCAGTTGGTGAAAAATACAAACAAAACAATGGCAGAAAAGAAGGAAGCAAGAAATCTTTCACTAAAATCATCTGTCTTCTTCGGTTCTTCCCACCCACCACTGTCCTCGTTCCTCCTCGGTTTTTAAGGAGGAAACATCTAATAAGTAATAGGTATAACAATGTGGAAGTTTAACTCTGCAGAATCTGGTATCAGCAAAAAGAAAGTGAAAAAGAAAAAGAATAATAACTTAGTAAATGGAAACTATTTTCCTTCTCTCTACAAAAAAAATGATCTACTGGGATTTTTTTTTTATCTAACTTTCACATGTTAATGGGCATGGACTTCCATGCGGTTACTAAGTGCCCACAAAGCTGAGTATGTCGTTTCCTTCAGAGGATGTGACACATCTAATACAGTGAAAGTATGAACCTGATTATCAATTTCAATCCAACTAATAGCCTGACCTTTTCCTCCCTCGTCTCTCATCCAAAATATGTCTTATTTTCTCAACCAATTCCCATTTCCCAAGTGCAGCATATGTCCTTGAAAGTAATTCGTAGGCAGCAGAAGATTGTGGCTGCAATTTAATAAGGAAAGCAGCTACCTCTGCCCCATGATCTATATTCCCATGCATTCTACATACACCAATCGAAGAATTACAAACATGGTCACCTGGCTTATAATCCATCATCTGCAGATCCTTCACTGATTCATTAAAACATCTAGCTTGACCCAAAAGATTAGCTAAGTGTGTATAGTGTTCTTGGTCAGGGACGACACCATGCTCACTAGTCATGGACTTGAATAACTGAAGCCCTTCCTGAACAAGACCAGAATGACAACAAGCATTTAGAATGCCAACAAAAGTGGCCTTATTTGGCTTCACTCCTAATTTTAGCATATTATATAGCATCATAATTGCTTCTATACCATACCCATAGTGAGTCAGTGACAATATCATCGTGTTCCACAACACTACATCCTGCTTATTTCCAATGAAATTAAAGACTCGCCTTGCAGTTTCCAAGCTTCCACATTTCGAATACATGTTAACAATAGCACAAACGACAATAGTATTTGGTTTGATGTTATTCAGCACCAAAAAAGCATGTATTTCTCTACCATGCTTCAGTGAAGCAATAGTGGCACAAGCAAAGAGGCAAGTACTGAGTGTAAATTGATCAGGTCTAACTTGATGCTTGATCATTTGTTTAAACACTCCAAGTGCTTCATAACCCATACCATTTCTTGCATAACCTCTAATCAAAGATGTCCACGAACAGGAATCGCTTTTAGGCATCTGACTAAACAACTCAACACCCGATTCCATGTCCCCCCACACAGCATAACCCGAAACTAATGTCGTCCATGCACGAACATCCCTCACAGGCATGTCATCAAATAATCTCCTCGCATCTTCCATCTTCCCACACTTGGCATAAGCATCAACAATTAAGCTGGATATAACTATATTGGACGAAAACCCAACAACTAAAACCTGCCCATGGATCTGCCTACAAAGTTCAAAATCCTTCAACTTTACAGAAACAATCAAGACACTGGCAAAGCTAAACTCATTATACCCCACAGACAATCTCCTCAACTGTTCATAAAATCTCAAAGCCTCAGCAAATCTGCCCTTGTGTGCATATCCAGCCACCATTGAATTCCAAGATACATGATCTTTGTGAGGCATTTGGTAGAAGAAGCTCCTAGCTTGTTTCATCAAGCCCAGTTTAGCATACCCAGAAATCATATTGTTCCAGGTGTACAAATTTCTGTCGTCCATTTTGTCGAACACCTTGCGTGCCTGAGCGAAATCGCCGCAGCTGAAGTACATGGAGATCAAGTGGTTAGCCAGAAGCGTTGGGGGGCGTTTGAAACCGGTGAGCTTCAAGTGGAGGTGAATGAATTTGCCCTCTCGGTAAGACCTGGTTTTGGAGCAGTGGCGCAAGAGGGTGGCGAGAAAGTGAGAGGGTAAGCGAATGCCCTTGAGGCGCAAGAGGTCGAGAGAGGAAACCGCGTCGGAGAGGGAAGAGTTGGAGAGGAGGGACTTGACGATGCAGAGGTTGTGGGGGGATTTGAGGGTTTGGAATGAGGGAGATGGCATTGGCATTGCAGAGAAAGACCATGTGAATGTGAAGTGCGTAAGTGTAACTTGAACAACTTCATCATCTATGTCAGCGTCAGTGACGATGAATGGGGATAGAAAATGAAATTGGAAGGAAACTCGAATGGTGGCTTCGTTAAACCAGCTCCGGCCACCATCGACGGTGGATCTCAGCAAAACCAATATGGGTCAACAACGAATCGGCCTACGCCATGCTTTAACAGAACCGTATTAACCACAAATCCTAGTTTACTCTGAGAAAAAAACATTTTCTGTTTTTTTTTTTTTTTTTTTTTTACTTTTAACTACAAAATTGTCACTTCATTTATTCTTTTTTATCTTTTTCAGTATGAGACATTAGGTTAAAAAAAAAAAAGTTTTAGTGTGAAACATAGGCCGTTGTTATGGTAAACAAAGTAGTTTAATTTGGACCACTTTTAGTAACCGTTAGATTCATTTTAAGCTCAGAATAATATCGTGCACCATATACATAGGATCTCTTCCGCACCTCCCTATCTGCAACTCTTCTCCACCGTGAGTCGTTGCCAGAGGCGATTTCTGGCGCGACGCCCCTTTTTTTTTTTCTCCTGCTTCTCCTTTCTCTTCTTTTGCATCACCGCCACCATCTTTGTTGGGATCCTCGTCTCTGCCGCTGTCGAGATTCGAATATTGCTGCGGTGGGAAGTGGGAACTCTCTCTAGCGCACATTGGGTTTCGTCGGAGACTTGACGGGAAGTGACACCGGAGGGGTTACATGGATCTTGTCGGAGACAGCGAAAGGAAGGAGCAAGCATTGGGTTTAACTGGATCTGCATCTGTTTGTTACTGGGGTCGTTACTCATTTCTTCAACAAATCAACTTCGGAAAAACCATCGCTTCCACCGTGAAGATGAGGAAGCACTAGAAGTGTGGTGCGCCGCTAGAAGCATCGCTAGTATCGACAGCAGCGGAGATGCAGGAGAATAGGAGAAAAAATAAAATAAAAAAAGATACACGGTGTAGAGGAGTTGTAGAGGGAGGATTGGAAAAGATTCTATGTGTAGGATGCACGGTATTATTGTGAGCTTAACATAAATCTAACAGTTACTACAAGTATCATAACCCGCGCCTCAAACATAAGTGACAACAAGATATTGTTAAAAAAAAAAAAAATAGTAAATAGTTATTTTTTTCTTTAATTACGTAGAACGTTGATAAATTTATTTTTTAAAGATATAAATTCAAATTTTATTACTGAAAGTGAAAAAAAAGTGTGACAAATTTATTCATATGTTAATTTCTATTCATTATAGTTAATGAAAGAGCTTACGTGACACATTCAAAAATAAATTTATCAGTGTTCTACACATTTAGGACAATTTTGTCGGCGTCCTATTCAAAATATAATTTAATCTTTATCTTTATTCTTTTTTTAATCGTTACAAGTATAACATTACAAAAAATACTTAAAAAATAAGAAAGTAAACATAAATTAGAACAAATATAATAATATAAACATAATATTAATTAATAGCATAATTTGTTCATTATTCTGAATTTTCTATTGTGACAATATTATGAGTGACAAAATCAAATTGAATATCATTTTTTTTTGGTAAGGATCAATTTAATGGTTGTGCATTTTTATATGTTTGAGTCTCATATTTTTGCTTTAAAATTTCTAATGTGACATTACCTTACCCAAAATATGAGACTCAATAAAAATGCACAATCATTAAGTTAATTCTTACAAAAAAAACTCAACTTGATTTTGTCACTACTTAATGTTGTCACAATAAAAAAATATTGAGTAAAAGACAAAGTATGTTTATTAATTAATATTATATTTATTATTATGGTTATTCTAACTTATGATTGCTTTTCTATTTTTTAAGTGTTTATTGTAATGTTGTGTGTGCAACGATTAAATTATATTTTAGGTAGAGTGTTGACAAATTTGTCTTTGAATGTGTAGTACGCTAATAAATTCGTTATAGAATGTGTAACTCTTTTATTAACGGTAATGAACGAAAGTTAACATATGAATGAATTTATCACACTTTTTTCATTTTTGAGACTAAAATTTGAATTTTCATCTTTTAAAAATGAATTTATCTATATTCTATACATTCAAGAACGAAAATGACTATTTAAAAAAAAAAAGCACAACACTTTAATTGAAAAACCAAAGTAATTTGGAATAAAATTCATGTTGATACCTTTGACCATTTTAAACATAATCAAATATTTATCGGGATACATTTTTATTTATTTATGTACGTATTATTTATTAGTCATCAAATGATAACAACCAGAGACATTTTCTTGCCTTAACATGTTGTTGAAGATAAAGTCTCACATGAAAAAGATATTGACTTTGATTTTTATTAACCATCATCACAAAATATAAAGTCAAAGAAAATTGCCTTGTTGGAATTTTTAAACGGCAATCCTAGATTAATTACATTATAAGAAATGTAGTAAAGTTAAAAAAAAATCATTATAACTTAGGGGACATTTATTTCATAGATTATTTGTTTATATTTTAGAATATGAGATTGAGACACGTTTATCATGAGTTATTATTACTGCAAATATCCAAAAATAAATATTTCTAAGAATAAGCAAATAGTCTTTGAAATAAATGACCTTAATACTAGTAAGTTTTACATAAAATATATAGTATTTGGAACTTACCCTACCCATCCCCATGTGAAACGCAAGCCACATGATCAAATCTATAACAGGAGAAACTCTATTCCACTTTTCATCCACGTCACCCTGACTTGCGTATTTGACGACGATTCCTATGCGCCTCTCCCCACCGTCGGATCCATATTCCTCACCCCGATCTCCAGCCGTTCATCTGTCCTTATCTTTATATTTCACTCCACCTCTTTACTGCCATATTGCAATTGCAATTGCTATCGCTAACCCGTGTTATGAAATACACATTTCTCAACTCAACCTCCATTTCATTTCCACCCAAACCTCATTCACTCACACTCTCTTTCTCTCTCCCTCTCTCTAATCCACCTATAATACACTGGTTAGCATTTCTCCTATTATCTTCTTTTTCATTCAATGTTTTATTCTGTTTCACTTCATTTTATTTATGCTAAACCCTAATCACCTGCCACTCATTACTTCATTCCGTTATTCCATTACTCTCCACTCTCAACATTATTATTGTTTTTATTTGTAACTCTTTATTTGTTTTGGGCTTCGATTTTAATTGATTCTTATTGCTGTTCAGACTTGCAATTGTGAATAGTAGTATTCTTAATTTGTGTTTTTCGTTCCTCCGCCTCCATATTTTCTTATCATTATTAGTCGGTTGTATGGCTTTCTGATTCCCCCCCTTTCCCTTTGATGAATCTAGGGTTTTTGAGTGACATCGAGGATATTGTTATGGATTATGAGGCTGATGGTTTTGTTGCCAATGCCGAGGGAGAGAGCAAGAGAGTGGGCGAAGTGGTTTCTAAGGAGAGTGTAGCGGGGTCTGATCAAGCGAAGGGTTTAGAAGAAGAGGATGTTTTTCAGGAGGTTATGGAGCCACGGGAGCAGGTCCATGATCAGGGATCCAAAGTCAATTCGGAGGATGCGGTAGTTGATGAACAAGACGATACTGAAACTGGTAGTGCATTGACTTCTGCTTTGGCGGATGGAAATACTCCAGATGCCGTGCAGGAGCCCGATTCCTTTGAGGAGGCCGTTGGGGCTGATACTGACTCTGGGAAGCTCGGGGAAGATGAAGTAATTGCTAAGCAGGACTTGGAGGAAAGGGATGGGCAGGGAAATGATTATGTTCATTTGGATGGTGTTGACTCTGGAGTGCCTGGAGATGGAGAAATTTGTGATGAGTCCTGTGGTGTGGGGGATGATAATCTGGAGAGTAGTCATGGGGGTGGTGGAAAGGAAGAATCTAGGTTAAATTCTGACAGAGAGATGTTAGTTCAGGAGAATGGTTCTATGGTGGATGGAAATTCTGGTTTGGTGAGTGAGAAGGCTGAAATTGATGATTCTGAATTCATGACTCCTAGAGAGAATGGTGGTATAGTGTTGGACAATGGAAGCACAGGTGAGGTGGATGGTGTTGCTACTGAGGCTATTATGGAATCTGAATCCAGTGAGGTCATTCCAGCCCAAGGTACTGATGCTGGGGACTTGAAGGAGTGTGCCCCAGATCCTGAACTTGGAGATGACAAGATAGAGATAAAGTTAAATGCTTCAGTTGATTCTTCTGGTGAGATTCAAGATGATACACCAGAAGAAGTACACGACAATTCAGCTCCCATGACTTTAGAACATCAAGATGAAGTAGCTAGGGATACGAAGGATGATTCTCTGGGCACTAATATGAGTCACAAAGATAGAAATGGTGAAGAAATGAGTACTGATGGCATTCAAAATACTGAAATAAGAGATTGTGGAAATGGCTATGCTGAAGCTGGAAGCTCACCACCCTTTTTGGAAAATTCTTTTACTAATAATCAGCCACTGTCTGTTCAGGAGGCTAGTGCAGCTCAACCAAAGGAAGCAAGTAATAAGGATGATCAATCTCAGATTTCTGTTGAACAGCATATAGATCATGACAACACTTCTGTGGTTGAGGAGCCTGAAAGCATACAGGAGAAGATTATTCAAGTGACTGGAGAGCAACATGTTCAACCTGCAGCAGATATTTCTTCTTCATCTGAAAGGTCTGCTGGTACTGTGCCTACTTCTGTTCGTCCTTCATCTGAAAATTCTGCTGCCGCTGGGCCCACTCCTGTTCATCCAACTGGCCTTGGTCGTGCCGCTCCATTACTGGAACCTGCATCTCGGGTAGTGCAGCAGCCTCGTGCAAATGGTACTGTATCTAATAGTCAGTCCCAGCAAATGGAGGACTCCTCGAGTGGGGAGGCTGAGGAGTATGATGAGACACGCGAGAAACTTCAGATGATCAGGGTGAAGTTTTTACGGTTGGCTCATAGGCTTGGGCAAACTCCCCATAATGTTGTTGTAGCTCAAGTTTTATATAGATTAGGACTGGCTGAGCAACTCAGAGGAAGGAGTGGGGGGCGTGTTGGTGCTTTTAGCTTTGATCGTGCAAGTGCAATGGCTGAGCAGCTCGAAGCAGCAGGTCAGGAGCCACTTGATTTCTCTTGTACAATAATGGTCCTTGGAAAGACGGGAGTTGGTAAAAGTGCTACCATCAATTCGATTTTTGACGAGGTTAAGTTTAATACCAGTGCTTTTCATATGGGAACCAAGAAGGTTCAGGATGTTGTGGGAACAGTGCAGGGCATTAAGGTACGGGTCATTGATACGCCGGGACTTCTACCTTCCTGGGCAGACCAGCGAAGCAATGAGAAGATCCTCCAGTCTGTTAAGCACTTTATTAAGAAAACTCCACCTGATATTGTGTTGTATCTTGATAGGTTAGACATGCAGAGCAGGGATTTTAGTGATATGCCACTCTTGCGCACAATTACTGAAATTTTTGGGCCATCCATTTGGTTCAATGCCATTGTGGTTCTGACTCATGCAGCATCTGCTCCTCCTGAAGGCCCTAATGGTACTGCTTCCAGTTATGACATGTTTGTTACTCAACGTTCTCATGTTGTGCAGCAAGCCATTCGTCAAGCAGCTGGTGACATGCGTCTCATGAATCCTGTATCCTTGGTGGAGAACCATTCTGCTTGCAGAACAAATAGGGCTGGGCAGAGAGTATTGCCAAATGGCCAGGTTTGGAAACCTCATTTGTTACTTCTATCTTTTGCCTCTAAAATTCTGGCTGAAGCCAATGCTCTTCTCAAGTTACAAGATAGTCCACCTGGGAAGCCATATGTAGCTCGAGCAAGAGCGCCTCCATTACCTTTTCTTTTGTCAACCCTTCTCCAATCAAGACCGCAATTAAAGTTGCCAGAGGAGCAGTTTGGTGATGAGGACAGTCTTGATGATGACCTTGATGAATCATCAGAGTCTGATGATGAAAATGAACATGACGACTTGCCGCCATTTAAACCTTTAACTAAGGCCCAGGTGGAAAAGCTGTCTAAAGCTCATAAGAAAGCATATTTTGATGAGTTAGAGTATAGAGAGAAGCTTTTGATGAAGAAGCAATTGAAGGAAGAAAAAAAGCGACGGAAAATGTTGAAGAAAATGGCAGAATCAGCAAAAGATCTGCCAAGTGACCATAGTGAAAATGTGGAAGAAGAAAGTGGCGGTGCTGCTTCTGTTCCTGTTCCCATGCCAGATTTGGCCCTGCCTGCTTCTTTTGATTCTGATAACCCCACTCACCGGTATCGTTATCTTGATTCGTCATCAAATCAGTGGCTTGTAAGACCTGTTTTAGAAACTCACGGATGGGATCATGATGTGGGTTATGAAGGGTTGAATGTAGAAAGATTGTTCGTTCTCAAGGAAAAGATACCTTTATCTTTCTCCGGTCAGGTTACTAAAGATAAAAAGGATGCTAATGTTCAGATGGAAATATCCAGTTCAGTTAAGCATGGGAAAGGGAAAGCAACTTCATTAGGTTTTGATTTGCAAACTGTGGGGAAGGACTTGGCTTATACATTAAGCAGTGAGACAAGATTTACTAATTTTAGAAGAAATAATGCAACTGCTGGTCTCTCTTTTACTTTACTTGGTGATGCCTTATCATCTGGATTTAAGATCGAAGACAAATTGGTTGCTAGTAAGCGATTCAAGCTGGTTGTCAGTGGTGGTGCAATGACAGGGCGTGGCGACATTGCTTATGGTGGCAGTTTGGAGGCCCAACTGAGAGATAAGGATTACCCTCTTGGTCGTTTCTTAACCACGCTTGGTCTTTCTGTTATGGATTGGCATGGAGATCTTGCTGTTGGGTGCAATGTGCAATCTCAGATCCCAGTAGGACGTTATACAAACCTTGTTGCCCGGGCCAATTTGAACAATCGAGGGGCAGGACAAATAAGTATTCGATTAAATAGTTCAGAACAGCTTCAAATTGCTTTGATTGGTCTCATCCCTCTCGTAAAGAAACTAGTTGGTTATCATCAACAATTGCAGTTTGGACAATACTGATGATGATAGTGCTAGTTTATTTGAGCTGGAGCACTTTGATGGTATCAGGGAATGATTTCAAGATGGCATCTTTCATGAAATGAGTGATACTGATTTTCGTTATGTTTTTTATACTCGAAAGGTTATCTTATTTGATCATATAGTAGTACTTTTCTCTGTTAGCAATTCTCTTTTGGTGGTTTTGTTATATTATGCTGCTGAACTCTAAGAATTACATCAATTTATTCTTGTTTTCTGCGTATATATTTAAGGCATTGTAAATTCTTCTCTTCTTTCTTAGAATGTTGTCACTTGTACTTTTCGGTTTCTCCATACTCTAATAGCAATTTGTGCTCTCAGTGCTATTACCTTAAATTTTGCTTGTTGGTTTTTAGCCCGTCGCAGTACCTTTAGTACGAGTCGATCATCCCATCCAAATCAACACAACTGCTACTTTAAATTATTAGAAAATGTCATTGGTATATTGCCAACCAAGTTCCAAAGATGTCATGCCTTTTTTTTTTACTAACATGAAAGAATGCTCGAGAAGTGTTTATTTTTTAAGAGAGTATTTTTTTAAGTGAATTATTGATTGTGTTGGGCCATTTTTTTCTCGGCCTTTTATGGCGGTCCTTGATGCAAAGTAGTCGGCGATTGTGATACAAGAACTACATGACAAGTTGGAGATAAAAAAAATCCTACACGACAAGGGCAACGCCATTGGTTTATGCACTGTTCACGTTCCCACCGTTTGAGTATATCCAAGCAAATTATCGGCTGGTGCTTGTCATTAGTGAATGCATTATCTTATTCAAAATGAGATCCAAGTTCATGTGGCCAAGACAAGAGATTTTTTTTTTTAATGTCCATGTAAAATGCAAATCTTCTAGAGTAAAGCAGATCTAGTTATAGCACTTTCGGGAGAAGTAATATGTACCCTTTTAATTTTACACATCGACAAATCTGAACTTATGCCACCAGCATGCCATGGGATCTGAGACATGTTGACGTGAAATTTCAATACTCTAAAATGACAAGTTATCGCCCCTGCCCTACAAAAAGCTTTATCAAAACTCCCATCCTACTACTCTATTAGCCTTCTAATTTTTCGGTTTACAGGACAGAAAGTATAGACAACAGGCGTGGGCTTTAGCAATTCGCTACATATTTACAAAATACATGTCTGATAAGATTTGAAAAAATTAAATAAAAGATCAAGGGATAACAATAATCCAATACTTCAAAGACAACCCAGGACAATGCAAAAGCTAAAATATTGTACTCGTCAGGGGAAAAAAATGTTAAATGGTACCTTTTTTTTTGGATAAGTGGTGTTGGAACGACTTTTTTTTTAATCTCATTTCATAATTATATTTTTATTCTTTAAATTATTACTGAACCGACAAAAAGGTATACGCATGTATTCATATCATTTTTTCGTGTAAAATTTTTGTATTAAAAGTATGTTTGATAAATTTCTCAATAAATACTTTTAGGTCAAGAAAATAAAGTAAAAAGATAAAATATGCTTGTTTTTAGGCTAAAATTAGTTTATAAATAAGTTAATATGCAAGAGCTCTTACATTAATTTTTCTTTTTTTATGTATATACTAATACTTATGAAAAAGTTTATCCGAACATAGACTATAATAAGAAAAAGAAAAGACCAAAAATAAAACAAAAAAGAAATAAAGGTTTTATTAACTACTCAAATTCATCAAATCGAACTATATGTTCGGATATGATGCCAGTAATACAAAAAGTACAAACACATGAAAAGAGAGTGTTCCCCCGGAGATGATAACTAATTAACTATTAACTACATACCTATATATATTGTAGAAACAGTGGACAAATTTAAGTTGTTTAGATAATTAGATGGTTTATTTATATTAAATTAAAAAAAAAAAAAAAAGAGAGAGAGAGAGTAGATGAAGAACATAAGTTTAATGAAGGAGGGTGACATTGTAGCGAACAATGGCATCACCGGTGGTGGGATCAAACCAATGAGTGCTGGCAAGGGCATAGCCACGTGCCATACGGAACAGACCCGTGCCACCCACGACAGGCATCTCACGAACGGGGTTCATGGCGGAGTTTTTCCCGAGAAGAGCGAAGGAGCTTCCATTATATGGGCCGTCCGTGAAGGAGTAACTCATGGCCATCAAAAGCCCAACCTCCTGCTGACACGACGACCCATAAAGCCCCTGAGCCCGGCCCACTATCTTGGACTTCGGGTCCGATGTCTCCGTTAACGGGTCATCCGCCATCATGATCGCCCCGAACAGGGTCATGGATGTCTTTTTCTTGTCAACCGGTTCAGCCACTCGAACCGCACTCGGGTTTTGCCCACTCAGCGTGTCGTGGAAATAGAATTCCAGGTTCGTCACCGTTTCCTTATTCTCCCCTTCAAAACTCGCACCCCAATTCCCTGCTTTCACTTTTAAGCTTTGAGTCAGTGGCATTGCACACATTATGCTTATTGTAATAAGCATCATCACCACGCTTTGCCTTACCATCTTTGACCTTTGTGTATATGATAAATGATGATCAATCACTTTCCTTTGCGTTTGCCGTTTAATACTACTTGTATATATAGGCATTTCTTGTTTTATTTCCTTCAATTGTGGTTCAGGCACGTGTTTTGTTAATTTATTTTTTTTTTTTTCTAGATGTAAGGTACGTGCATAGAGAATTTTGTTTTCCCTTGACAAAAATTCAAAGGGCAGTTTAACAACATTGTACGAACGATGTAGCGTTTTCAACTCATGGGGTCCAGGTTTGCTTTAATTCTTTCGTTAATGGGTGTAACGTGGTCGTTTAGCTGCTTTAGCAACCCGGTGAAAAGATGAGACAACTTATAAAATGGTGGTTTTGAATATGTTGTTGTTTCTGGTGCAGCAGCTACAAGAAGTCAAGACTTTTTTTCCCCATCTGGCTGAAAGCTGTGTAAGGTAAAATTGCTACTATTTGTTGTGAAATTCTTATACAAAAGTTGGTAGACATATTTAATAATCATGATTGGAAATGGGGTAATAAGGTTTTAACAACAACACTTTTTAGTCGTGATAATAAAAAAAGGTGCTTACAAAAGTCATTCGATAAAAATGGAAACTTCTACCTACCTACCTACCTATCTCTAGCACTCTAGCAGTAATGTCGGTGCCATGAACAAATAATTCATGTAGTGTCTTGTTCTTTTTTCTTCACCTACTTCATAGTAACAGTTTTTCTTTTTCTTTTTCTTTTTTTTTTTTTTTTTTAAATGAAGGCACTACGAATAGATTTAGCAAAGCCCAAAGAAAGTCAATGGGATAGAGGCGGGAAAAATAGATGTTAATATACACGGTATTAACTTTTTTCCGACCCTTAACAATAATGACGTATCATACTAGTTATATGATTGTGAAATGGACAATGATTTAAGGGATTGTATAACTTACCTCAGTAAAAATCGGATTAGACAACCCCATCAAAGATGATTGGTGCAATTCAGAGGTTAAGGAAGGGAGGGAGCCTACAAGGCCCATGGTTTTTTCAATGTTTTTAAACTTCTGTAGAATTATATATAAAATTATTTTCTAGTCCCCCTCCTCTTAATTCTTTAAGGTTTCTCTAATAATTTTTCATTAACATATTTTTTTTTTTACTATCTTCTATTTGATAATTATATTTAGTTTCTCATACACTCTTTTAGTTTTCCATAAGATTGCAATTTTTTTTAATTGTTGTTGTTCTTTCTACTTTATGTTGAGTTTCTTTAACAATACTTCTAACATTTTTCATCTTGCATTTTTATCCGGCTTGACTTTTTTTTTTGTCTAAACATCAAATTATAAAGAATGATTTTGTAATTGTATCTCAAATGTATGTTATTTTTTCTTACATACTGTATGTTCTTTCTTTTTAATGTGTGTATTAAAGGTTTTTGTATTACATTGCTTTTCATTATGGTGAACATTCTATTTTCTTTTTCTATTTTTTTTTTTGCATTCTTACTTATTAGTAACTTTCTTTCATATTAATTAGATTATTGCCATAGTGATAGGATTTGGCATCCCACTAAAAAATCCCACATGAGCTTAAGCTTTTTTATAAATACTCTTTTTTTTTCTATTTATAGGACTCAATGACCTAATTTACTGAGGTTAAGAAAATTGGTTAATTTAGTTGATAGAAATGCATTTGTCATAATTTTTTCTTCAAGACATATAGTATAATTCATTAGGAATATTTTAGTATGAAAATAATTATGCAATAAACATTATGAATGGGATCCTGCAAAAAAAAAAAAAAGAACAAACATCACTCTTGATTTGAGTCCTATAGATAAGAAAGGAGGGAGCTATAAAATACTTAAAATAATTTAGTACCTTTCATAAAATTATTATCTTATAGAAAAATTAGTTTTGAACAAATAAAATAATTGATTTCTTTTAGTAATGTTTTTTTAGATTTATAGTTTGTATTTTTGTTAGTGGTACATCTATAATTAATTTATCTAAGTATTTATCATGTGTAATTCATTTAATCATCAAAGAATTTTTCATGTGCCACTCAAGCATCTATTTTTGAAATATTTTGAATAATATGCTTTGACTATAGTAATTTTTTTTCATGTAATTAAATGATTTTTTTCTCATTTCTTCTCCTTTTGTTATTGGTCTTTGAATGCTTATGTGTTAGTTGCCCTTCTTTATTAGTATCTCTCTTATGCTCAACACAATCACATATTTCTTTTTGCTCACAAGAAAGTATTAGTTATATATTAAAATTTTTATAAATGTTATGTATGTAAAATTTTAACTATTTTTTCTAAGTTATGATTTTTTTTATTGACTCCCTTATATAAAAATCGTGACTCCGCCCTTGGTGCAATTAATATCTGTAATCAATCATTTCCAAGTACAAGATGAGATTGTTTTAATAATTTTTTATAGAGATGTTTAATCCCATTTTTATTTAGGATAAGTTAAACAATCTCACGATTTAATTTAATTAAGGATGACGACTTGATAATTTTAATGTATGATGTGCACTTATAATTTAATGTTGAATATTGAAGTCATCACATGAAAGTTAAAGATCATTATATTATTTTAGCTCAAGAGTGACACATGTAATTATAAAATGATTTTAAATTAAAAATGCCTAATATGATGGTTGTTAGGCTTAAAGTGTTGTAAAGTCATATTAGGATTAAGATTATTAAAATCAATTTTCTCTTTGCTTACTTAGTTAAAGGGAAATTTTGGCAATCAAATGAAAAGATGAATTTGAAAAAGGATGTTATGGGAGGTTGGTTGGTTGGTTTTCATTCTAAAAGAACCTCACCTATACACATCTCTCTCCGAGAAAAACTTTTAGGGCAGAGATACTTTTCATAAGACAAGTCATTAAAGGGAGTAAGAGAAGAGATACGTAAGGAAGATTTGAGGAAATATCAAATGGTAATTTCTGCACTGCATTATAGATTCAATTAAGTTTTCTAAACTGATAAATGTGGGAAATACATTATCTAAAATTCCTAAAGTATAGCTTCTTATATGTTCAATCATAAGAAATTACACATCACAGTATAACTTTTTTACAAATATGATCGATTGGCCTTGTGAATTGGACAATGGTTTCAATGATAAAGATGTGTTATATCTCTTAAATTAGACATCCTTTAATATAAAGTACGCACTTTCAAACATGTGTCGCTTGTACCATAAAAAAACTTATTTGCTTCAATTTATCTCAAAGAAATAATTATCCTTTTATAGCTTCAAAAGATAGCTTTTGAAAAAATAATTATTTCCAAAAATAACATCAACAAACACAAAAATTGCTTTAGGTAACTGAAAAGTGGGGAGGAGGCTTCCTTGCCTTTGTAGCTTGCTAAAAATCATAAGCAATCTCAATTAGTTTTGCCTTTGTTTCCTTTAAACCCCCAAAATAAATGTATTTTTAGTGCGTAGATCTTCAGGATTCTTTCAAAAAAATCGATCTACACGATGAAAATTTTGGTTGTTATTTTAGTATTAGATCTTCACATTTTGAAATTTTGAATATAAAATTTTACGTCAAAAATCGATATCAAAGTTGTTCTCAGTATTATTATATATAATATTGTCTATTTAAGATTTATGATGTGATGGATAAAGAATGATAAAAATAAATAAAAGGTATTAGTAAAATATTTTAAATGAAAAGTAATTTACCTATCATTACCTTGGATTTAGTAACTTGTTTGGATCTATTTGTTTTTGTTTGAAAATTACTTTATTTTTTCTTTGAACATAGAAAGTAAGGGTAGCTTGTTTGGCTGTATGATGCGAAACGCATTACGTGGGATCAGGCCCAAGTAATGTCATGCTAAGCTTTTTCTAATGGGGACGAGACTGACAGAATCCTAAAGTGGGTGAAGTGCCTAGAAGGCTAGAACTGATAGAATGGGTCAGTTTAAAGAGAACCCATTTCGTGAGGCCCAAAAGTGTATAAAGTCTTACTAGTTAAGGCCAGTTCACCAGCCTTACGAAATTTTTATTCTATATTATTATTTTTATTTTTTAGGTGTGTGTTTAATTTATTTTAACAATATTAGCTTCAAAGTTCTACTACTTAAATCTTCAGCTTTCTACTGTGAGTGAGTCATTGGTCCAATTGACATTAAATCTGATCTCTTTATATAAGGTCTTGAAGTTTAAACATTACAGATGAAAAAAATAGGATTGAAAAAAAAAGCTTACTAAAAATGATCAATCAAATTTTTAATAAAAATTAATCATCAACAAAACTAATAATACTTTAACATTAATATGATAGTGACTAAAAATACTTCAACTTGCTACCTATCTTAGTGAAATATAATGTAGTAATACTTAATTTGTGGCTGCATGTTATTTGATGTAATCCCGTGTGCGATATAGTAATACTACAATTTATTACCTATCGCTAAACTATAATAATACAGTAAAACAAATAAACTAAATAATATAGTAATACTATACCCCTTGTATATGGCTCTTTGTTTATGTTGAGCTGATTGTAATACGTAATTTTTTGGTATTATATATATATATATATATATATATATATATATATATATGCTTGTGTACCATAATCTTGTGTATCTTGATGGGTATTACAAAAGATAAAGTCTCATTGTTTGAAATAATTTTGACTCAAGTGTTTATATATTATTTCATGATATAGATTTTCAAAGTAATTAGTAAGAGATGAAACATTACGAGCATGAACTTTTGTCATAGTACAAATTTACTAATTTGTCTCATTCTTATTAGTGCATAATAAGTTATATAATATTTTTACACTTTATTTATTTAAATTCTTTTTGAGAATTTTTTTTTGAAATTCAAAAGTTTACCTGAAAGTCTTTGTTTTTAATGTGATGGTTTTTGACATTGAGTTTCTCAGACTTAGTTTTACACATCAAGAAAACATCCCTCTTCTCTTCCCTTTTATTTCTCTTCTTTGTTATCGGGTTCGAATTTTCGTCCTTGCAAGTTTTTGTAGACTTAGCCACAATTTAAGTAGTTTTTGTTGTATTATAAAGGATTTGCATGGGATATCGTAGATAATTCCTCTAAAGAGAAATTCTTAGGTGTACATGAAACAAGACATTTTTGTTGCTCTGATCCATTCATTGTTCGTCATGTCAGCATTGTGGATCATTGTTGTTTCTTAAATTAATGACAATTTTTAATTTTTCTAGATAGATTAATGACAATTTTTAATTTTTCTAAGTAAATTACTGATATGGCAAACAATAAATAGATCAGAGCAACAAAATGTCTTGCTCTAGGTGCACCTAAAAATTTCTCCCCTCTAAGATAGTGCTCTCATACACACCTGAGAAGACATCGCCCGTGATCTTCAGCATTGTTTCCAACAGTGCTCGGGAACAAGATCAGGAATTCCTTAAAGTTAAACCAAGGAATAGCACTGATGTTGAGAGTCATATTGAACCTTCTCGACAGCGCAAGCTCCATCAGCCAATTCACTTGTGAAGGCTGTTATGAAATGATGATCCCTAACAAAAGTTCCCGCAGTTTATAAAAAAATAAAATAAAGGATCTCCACAACACAGTAGCTACAAAAGTCAGAGCCCATAATATGTTGTTGGCGTGGGTCCTCACGTAGGGACCTGCCTTGTCTACCACTTGTGAGTTATGCCCCTAGGATTGGACATATCTAAGGGCTCATTCCCAACAGATTCAAACCCAATCACCTAAGTTGAAACCAAAAAACAACTAGCTGTTATTCCGTTAATGTGTCGTTGGTTTAATTTAACCGCTGTTTCTGGATTTCACTTCTCTCTTTCTTTAATTTTCTCATCACATAATCTGCAGTTGCGGAATTGAGTATACGGGAGACACGCTATGCGTAAATTTGCATAAATTGGACGTATAAGCACTCATAGTCATAGGTGGGCAAAGGAGCAAAACATTCGAATAGGAGTGATATTCTTAAAGGAGAACGCTTTATCCTATTCGCTTGCTCAAAAGCATATGCAAATCCCAATCAGTTGCGTTTCGAAATTATGCCGAATAGTCAACTCAAGGATTGCATGCATCTTGGTGTTTTGTGCAGTTCTTCCCGTTGACTGAATTGTATGGGTATTACTAACATTTGGTCAGAGTTCTCTTACTTTAAAGCTAGTGTTTTAAGAGCTCTTTTTAAGATGACCTCCAATTGAATCATTTTCTTTTCAAAGTATAATCAAGGCTGTTACCAGATATTTGTACACAAATGAAGAATAAATTCAGAAAGTTTAGCCGATGATTGCTGCGTCCACTACTTTAAGCCACAAAGAAGTAATAACTTATTTAATCCGCTATTTTACTACACCCTGCTAATAAAAACACATTAATGTTTTGTACGTATATAACATAACGGAGATTTTTTTTTAATAGGTGTAGGAATAGACCAAAGCTTAAGGATGAAGCCAGGTCAAGCTGCATACCCACAGCTAAAAAGGTTAAAAGAAAGATGCAGCTGATGCTTCAAGTAAAATTGGAATTTGTTGTGTTCAATAACAATCTGAAGCATATTTTGAAAGGCTTGCTTATCTTCTCAAACTCTTTCGACGTGCAGACAACAGGCTGTGCCGTCTGCAACAATTAACACAAGGATGCTTAACGTAATATAGGCCACTCTACTATGTGCATATTGATCTCTAATTAATAACCATTTCACATAAAACACTTGCAAAAATTTAACTTGGAGGACAAAGAAAACCAAGTCGTTTACTATGTCTGATTTACCGGGTAGAGGAAGCCTTTGTTATTCTCTGCAACTCTCAACAACGAGAGGGATTCTGAATATCCGAGTTATCCAAGGCGCATACATATATCATTGAGTTGAACATGAACATGCTCTTCTTTTTCTTTTTTTTTCTTTTTTTTGTGTGAAAACTCATGAACATTAACATCCTTTGATAAAAGGAAAGACAAATAAACAAATTCCAAAATTCATCACGAAGCTTACTTATATAGATTATGAATGATGTGAGGAGGAAATTACGGTAACATTTAGCAACAAACATATTCATAAAAACGACTGACTAAGCTACCAACACTGCTACCAAAAATGTCTCTTAACTGTTTCAGTATTAATCTCTCACAATAAAACATGAAAAGATAAAGACGGACAAAACTTCAATGGGAAACAAAAAATAAGTTTTAGAGGTTCAGTGTTCGTTTCCAACTCTCTTATCGATCAATCTGCAGGGACCAAAAGTAATTGATAGCTCTTCAATTTTCTTCAACGGGTTCATCTTCCACTTCCTTTTTTTGATCAGGTTCATCTTCCACTTTCTCAGCACTGCATTTAACAGCAAACAGGCTCAACAGCATTACAAATGGGGAAAAAAATACAAGTCACAAACATACTCCATATGCGAAAAAAGAAATTATGGCATGTTCTAAGCACCATGTAGGATTATGCTCCATTCCATTCAAATGATGACATTTCAAGCTTGCTTAATTAATGATGGGGTCCACCACCAACACATTTATCATTTTTATTGTTATTGTTATTTTTTTACTATATACCAAGGCTTAAATGATAATATGGAAATGTGTACTGAGTCCATCAGAAGATCTACCAAGAATCAATCAAGTCTTAGTAGGCTAGCTAAATGACTCGGCCTAATAATAACATTCTTCCCATCCACTCATCCAGGAGAGACAGACAGCACCACTATATGCTTAAAAAAAACCATTTTGGCATAAAGAATAACGAAAGGTCAGTAACCAAAAGTGTCGTTAAGAAACTGTTTAAAATAAAATCCAAAAATCAGTACTCTAAAAATTAGTTGAAAATACTACTGACAAAAGGTACATAACATCGGACAGGTGAAGGTTATAACTAGCATCTCATCCGCATTAGATAAAGTTATTGCACACACAGAAACAAACATATGGGAACTGGTTAGAAAGTGTAAATTAACATCCCTGATAACAGTTCTGAGCCCTTAGTTCATTTACTTTCCCATTCTGGTATCAGCTAAGAGGAGACACTGAATCAATCTTTTTAAGTTCCTAATTATTATAAAAGATGCACAGCACAATCTCAAACACAAAAACAAGTAATCAAGAAGAAATAGAGGGAACTACCACCATGTTGGGTTGGTATTGGTATCAATGACAAACCTTTTAGGACGATCATCATCAGATTGGGGCTTCCTCCAACTCCTCTCAGTGCGATTTTCAGGCAAAGTAGCACGTCCTCCACCACCGTTGGAAGAGCCAAAACCCCTCTTTCCAAACCCATCACCACCACTTGTCTCCTTAATCTTGACGCTCTCAAGCTGCTCATCAATCTTCTTCCAATCCTGCCCTTTCTCCGCCAAAACCTGCTCCCTCGGCCTCGCCTCTCCGAACGGATTAACCCCTTTGGGCTTCCCCACATTATTCCCATCAACCCCTTCATTGCTCGCGGACACTGTCCGAGGTTGCAACACAAGCTTCGGCCTCCCACCAACACCAACACTCTCGCTACCAACGTTGGACTCGCCCTTCTTTTTGTTCCAATTGTCGGAATCCGCGCCGCCGCTGGAGCCGAACCCAACAACCCTCCTCTCTCGCTCGAACCCGCCGCCGTTGGAACCGAATCTCCGCCCTTCAGACGGCACAAAACTCTTATTCGAAACCCAGCTGTCAGATTCATCAGCGCGCGACTGCGAATCGAAAAACCCTCCTCTGTCCCTCTCCCTCCTCTCAAACCCCCCGGAGGGTTTCTTCGCGGCGGCCCAATTATCAGTTTCGTCCGCGCGCGAAGGGGGAAGCTCGCGATTGGAATCCCTAGCCCCAAAACCGTTTCTCCTGGGCTCGTCAGAAACCCTAGATGAACCCCAGCGGGAATTGGAAGACTCGTCACCGCCGGAGTTGTTCCTGTTGGGGCGGTCTCCGTAGTTGCGAAAGCCGCCACCGAGACGGGTGCGGTCGAGCTCCTCGGCGGTGCGCTGGCGGGGGCCGGTGGGGAGGACGACGGGATCTTGGTCGGCGAAGGCGGAGTCGGGCTTGGCGGTGAATTCAGCGAGGGAGTAGGTCTGGGCCTTCTTCTTCTTGGGCTTGGTGGCGGCGGCGACGGCAAGGGAGGGGAAGTCAGCGAGTGGCTTGTCGTTGGGGTTGTTGTTGTTCTGTTGAAGGAGTTCGGCTTCGTGCTCCTCGGAATCGAGGGCCCACGCGCCGGGCTTTGACCAAGCAGAAGACACAGTAGCCGCCATTCTCTGATGATGATGATGAAGCAGAAGCACTCACCACCGCCCTTTGTTTTCTCTCTTTCTTCTCTTCCCTAACAAAAAAACAGCTTGCGTTTTTATTCAGCGAACCACAGCCACGCGGTGGACACTTATTTATATACGACATCAGACCATAATGTTTCTTAAGGGTGCCAATTATGAATTACCCCTCTTGTTTTGTTTATTAATAAAAATTATTTCCTTTTAATGAAAAATAACCAATTTTAAATTCAAAGACAAAAGATGTTGATTTCTTGATGTAGGAGTTTAAATCAAATTTGAAGTGTGGCAATAGGAATAATTTCTTGGCAATTTTAAAGTTGAAAGAATCCAAAATCTTAAACTTTTAAAACATAAAAGTCATAACAAAACTAAAGAAATACAATAAGAATAATACAAGGTAACTTGACTTATTTTTCTTAATAAAGAAATCTAAATTTGACTTATGAATAATTTTATTTTTCTACATATGGTCAACTTTTGGTTGGTTTAAAGAAATATTCAGAAAAAAAAATGAGCAATATGCTATTAATTTTAAGGAGAATGCTAATAATATTTTTTAATTTGCTTTACATTATTAGTTCAAAATTATTAAAATTATGAGTAGAACTGTAGAACTCATTAACAAATAAACAATAGTGTGTTAATGATAATGCAGTATAGAATAAACTAAATGATCATTTTTTTATCCTTTAATTTATTTATTTTATTCCAAAATATTTTTTTATAAAAAATTCCACTTTAATCTTTTATTTTATTTAAAATATTTAAAATAATCATTTATTTTTTAAAAAGTTTAAAATGATTCTTCAACTATTTAAATATATTTAATTTTATTCTTCAAATAACACTTGGATAAATAATTATTTTGAATATATTTAAATAATTAAAAAACCATTCCAAACCTATTAAATTAAATATGATACAAAATTAAACTTTTTTAAAAGATGAAAGATTATTTTAAATAAAATAAAGGACAATAAGAGATAAAAGATTTAACTCAGTACAAAGTAATGTCACCAAATTTTCTTGAAGAAAAGGAATCTATGCAGATGAAACAGATGATCGATGACGTCTCTCTCTCACATTCACCGAAACGGTATATCTAATGGATGTTCTAATTCCGGTTTAAAAAAGGTGGAGAAAAGCTATAAGTTAATCATAATTAAGATTAAGACGGAGTTCGCTTCGAATCGAAGCAACAATTTAGCGAATTGTATTATAAATAAGTGAGGAATGAATGAGGATAGAACAAAGATAGATGCCATGCAAAAGTACGCTAAACTCGCTACCACTACTCCACTAGCAGGTTCTTTGATGCGAATAACTGTATCCAATCATCTTTGTTTGCTAGAATCCTCAGGTCTGGAGGATAAAAAAAATAAGATAACAAAATAATTCACTTTTTACTGCTGTAGATCAGAGAATAAATATTCTCAACATTTTCAGCGGAAGCAAACGGATCTATCTAAATCTAAATAGTTAATTAAATGAGAAATACAGACGGAACTGTATGAACAATTGCTCACTTCCTACCAAAAGATATATATATATATATATATATGTGTGTGTGTGTGTGTGTGTGTGGTTACACTGGCTAAGATGGACAATAGGACAGGACAGGACAGGACATAAGATCGCTCCAAAAATTCCATTTGTTGCAATGAGACAGCAATCTCATTTCCGTTTGAAATCTGAGATGGCTCCAGTCAACAGCTGCATGCAAATAGCATGCGGAGAAATGGTTAGAAAGCTATAGCACCATGGATGCTTGAATTCATTAAGCTCAAGGACAAACAATCCACACTGCAAAACATCATGTGACAATGGGCAGGCTCAAGCCATTGTATCAGCACTGATGGAAAACGTTCTCGCACATCAACCTAACCTCCAAGGAAAATTCAACGTTCGAGGTAATCCGAATCATGTAAAAGGATCAGGTGTTCATTCTCAACACCCTTCATCAAATCCTCACCTATAAACCATGTCGAGGTCTCTGCATCAATAGAGAAGACACCATTACTTCATCAGGTTTAATAGCTACAGCGAAATCCCTACTGAGTTGTACGAGTCTATAAATGCATGAGCAAACAAATGGAAACTGGCATGAATCAGATTGAAAGTAACATGTTATTCTGTACTTTGCATATTAGATTCTTCCTGTTCTCTAGTCATGTGCAATATGATTGTTCCTGTAAGAACAGTGATGAATCCACATATCTCAGAGGCTATGCTGCTGACATCCTGACCGGACCAATCCTGAAAGTAAATAGTCAAGCTTGTCATATCCTATTGTTCAGCAAAAAGAAAAGTTTGAGATATCACCTAAGGAATCAAAGAAATATGAATCTATTATCATACCTTAAACATTATTGCATTGGCAATAATAGTAAGAGTTGTGAACATTACATAATATACAGGAGAAACAATTGTGGCATTGAATGTATCCAGAGCCTGAAATATTTGAATAGTAAAATAAGCTCAAGATTTGTTAAAAGCAAAAGGGAGTTTATATAATAGATGGATGATAAGAGAAGTAGATATCAGTGGGAACCCAAAGAAACATATCAGTTGAGAAAACATTACTGGAATTCTATTGGCAAGTCAGTATAAAAAAAAAATTGTTTGGATCAAGGATGTGGAAAGAAAACCTCCCAAGACTAAGTACAATTACATCCAGAGGACAGGGCTGTTCACAATATTGTGTTTTATACTTCTATGTATAACTTTCAATTGGTCATGATTCAAGATCTGTATCAAGTTCAAAATTCAATTTTTTTTTTCCAGTTCATACATATTTCAATGTGAGAATTCAGAATGCTTGATCCATGACTATCAACTATATTAATGCTTCCCTAGATTCCTATCAACTGCAGTGCATCATTTAGTGATAACAGTTACTTCATACCATAGCTGCAAATCTAATCAACAGATCAAGTAGGGCCTTGTTTTGTTATCTACATGACTAGGTGTTTGTAGTTGTGAATGAAGGGCTTGTCACTTGCAAACCATCGCCTTATAGAGAGTATGAGTTCAATACTGATTCTAGTTTAATCTAATTCAAAAAGCTCTGCTCTACTGCTCTAGTTACCAAAACTAGAAGACCAACCTTTTGATTGATTTTCCTCTTAAAAAACAACTATAATAACAAAAGCCAAGAGGCTTTGCCCCTGCCCCATGGAACAGCACTAGAATAAGAAACCATTAATCATGAATCAAATGCAGGCCAAACTTGCAAAGTTTCACCACTCACTCACCCTATTAAGGTAATTCAACTGTGTAATGACACAGATTGCGGCAATGGTAAGAAAAAACCAAGTCTGAGGATAAGCTATTTGACTTATTCCATCAAGTGTGAGCTTTATTGCAATTCCAATGGCCTTTATGCTCACAACCTGAAATTTTGAAAAGTTCATGTACAAAGTAGCAAGTGTACAGTTAGTTCAGGCGTTGCAATATCAATATGAAACTTCATCACAGAGAGACACAACATAATTACCGTAAGTGAGCCAACTAATGAACAAATTCCCAAGTAGACCAGCATATTAGTCTGTCCATAGCGAGGTTCAAAGTGTATGATCAAGGCCAAAACTACCGAAACTGTTGCCATCACATAAAACAGAAATGCTGTTGAAAAACAAAAGGGGGGGATGAAAACATCAGGTAATAGACCGGAATATAGGAATTAACTTCAAGGGTAAATTAAAACGGTTAAAATCCAACCTGGTTGAGTGGCCAGATCCCATATTTCTAGGACAGAACTCGGAGTTTGCTCTTGTGGTGCATGGATGACAATAACAATTGATCCCACAATGCAGGATACACACCCCAATACCCCCATCTTCGGAAGCCGTTCCTTCAACAAGAAGTGAGACAAAACAGCACTAGCAACACATGCCGGATGTGTTAGTTCTACAATCCACACAAACACAAAATTCATCAAAACAATCAAAATTTTAATTAAAGCTAGAGTACCTGACAATAATACTAAGTGCACCAAGGGGAGTAACCAGAACTGCCGGAGCATAGATATAAGCAACAAAGTTTGCAATCTCCCCAATAATCACTGTAAGCAAATAGTTCAAGATCCAAATAGTTTCATTTCAAAATTCAAATCAAAAACCTTGGATAGAGAGAGAGAGAGAGAGAGAGAGAGAGAGAGAGAGAGAGAAGAAATCAAGTTGCCACACTTACTTGTCACCATGCCAGTCCACCAAAGCGGCTCTAGTAGATAAGTATAGCCACCAACTCCTGCAAAATTATCAAAACTGGATCACAAGCTACCATAGCATACATAAACAATAAGCATCTCATGGATCTGATCTAAAATACCAAAGCCTATACAATGTAATTGCTTGGTCACAAAAGAAAACAATAATCGGGAATTTGGGTGATTGGCAATGAATAGAAATGACCTGCACGAGTACCGCGTGCAGCAGCACGCTTAAGACCCTTCTTCTTCAAGATGAAACTGGAACCGATGAATGCACTAGAACCCATCGCCAGTATTAAGCCCTTGATATTATCGGAAACCCCCGATTCTGTCATTCTCGCCAATTGCTGCAACGATTCGATAGTTCGATACCCTAGACGATTCGATTTCCCGCCAAAGAAAGAAAGAGAGATCAAATTCGTGTTGTGTTGGTAAGCTTGCTTAACGCGGTCGCTGAAGATGGAACATTCAAGTCCCAAGTCACAAGAACAAGTCCTTCACTTAGTAAGAAGTTTCCGCGCGGGATTAATCCCCTGCTTCGCCAGAAACTACCCCTCACTTGCGCCTGCGCCTGATCTTGGAGTTTCAAACGTGTCAGACAAGTATTGGAGAGGAAGTGGGATCTTTTCATTTTTCACATTCTTTCTCTCTCAATCACTCTCACTGCAATTTGCAAGGATAACCGTCATGAAATTGTGATTTTCTTATTCTTATCCTATATCCCATTCATCATCATCTCACGGACGTAAAACTAATCTATTATTCCTTGTTAAGTTCAAAAATCATCATCTATACTTCCTAAGTGTGTTTGGATAGAGGATTTTAATTGGGGAAAGTAATTTATTAAGGAATTTAAAATTCTTCAATTTAAAATTCACTGTTTGGATATTTTTATGTGAGAAATTTAAATTTTTGGAATTTTAAAATAGAATTTTAAACAACTAGAAATGTGGAATTTGAATTTCCTTCTTAAAAGGTGAGAAATTGAAATTCTCTTCTTTTCTAGAAGCTTTAACCGCACAATTTTTTGCTCCGTCTCAATCGTCGACAATTACTCTGACCTCCGCTACTCTCACGACACCATCCACCCACGTCTTTTCCGTGCATGAGGTTCAAAATTTTAAAAACGAAGAAATTCAATTTCTTTATCCAAACACAAAATTTTGAAAATGAAGAAATTTAATTTCTTTATCCAAACACAGAATTTTGAAAATAAAAGAATTTTAATTGATACATTTTAATTT
>PYAF01003482.1:971133-990706 GCA_007407185.1 Glycine tomentella | reverse complement strand
GTAAAAAAAAAAAAGAAAAAGAAAAAAGGAATGATAGATCAAGAGTAGCAATCCCTCTGAATCGTTGATATAGCATTAGCACATGCATAAATTAAATATTTTATATGTTTTTACTGAATTTATAGATAATTTTGACTTTAAAATATTTTAGCTGAGTGTTTATATGTTTATATTTGGGAATATTAATAGTGGAGACATTTTTGTCAAATTATAGATGTTCATTTAAAATTTTAGATAAAATGTAGAATCCCACTTCAACATATTATATAATGTCAAATATTTTTTTAATGATTTAATTAATTTTCTAATATCTCATATAATTCAACAAAAGTTAACAGTGCATTAACTGTTGTTAATAAGTGAATATTATTTTAAGAACTTTCGGGAGTATCAGAGTTTCAGTAAAAATCTTCAAACCGTAAGAACTCATTTAAAAGTCTAATCAGACCGTATAAACTTATCGAATGATTTAATGAAGAAAATGCATACATTACAGTATTTGCTGTCTCAATACTCTGAAGGAAGCTTCGCTGTGTCACTTCGTGTATATGAGAAGTGCAATACCATGGTATGCACGTACAAACGTTGCGCTGGCTTAAACAACAATATTATTTTTTTACTATTTTTTTGTTCCAATGATCAACGTAGAAATAAAAAACACAGAACAAAGTGGGCAGGACCCAAAATTGCTCATTGTACCTTCAAAATTACTCTTAAATCCCCCTTCGACTCCTTCTTCACCTTTTCAAAAAACTGTTTTTGACGAGAATCACAGGTGACTACTTGCTCACAAGGACTGAACCTTTGAACTTGAACTACACAGGTGACTACTTGCTCATAAGCTAACAACATTATTTGATTAATAAGTGCCAAAATAACACACACATATAATTCTAATTATTTTATACATACACACATCAACTACTGATCCATTGGTTCAATAATAATCCATTACCTTGATCAAATTTATGACTGATCCAATTTTAATTACACTGACAAAAATACTTCTCACATTTAACACAACCTACAACAAATTAAAAACAAATTTTCAATATGTATCTTGATAAGTTTTCATTATTATGTATGTGGTTCAAATACACATTAGAAACTTGTTTATATATATATATATATATATATATATATATATATATATAACAAATTTATATGTAATATTGAAAAATATAATAAATTTAAACTTAAATATGTTTTTAAATTTCTATAATATAGGAGAGGTTTGGTTTATGTCCTTTTTTTTTGGTTTTCATCCCTATTAATTTTTTGTTTTATTTTGGACCCTCTTGTTATATTTTTTTGAAAAATCCAACGAAAAATTACACAGACCAAAATAGAAATAAAAATAGAAACTATCAAAACCAAAAAATTCTGTGGACCAAAATGAAAACAACTATTGTAAGGACTAAACAACTATTTAAGGTAGCTTTTAAATAATAATAAAAAAAAATCAAAGGCCTACAGTTTGTTTGCTTTAATCATTTTCTGTTTTCATTTTTAATGAAAACAAAAATTAACGAGAAAATATGTTTGGTTAGATATTTTCGTTTTCAATTTTAGAAAACAAATTCAGTATTTTAGAAAATTTCAAAAACGAAAAAAAAAAAGTCATTTTCTGCATTTCCACTAACTATGTAATGACACTTATGAATTTTTTTAGACCTTCTTTACATTTGCATCATACTTTCTCTCCCTTCGAAACTAGCAATGTCCATGTCAATAACGTCATTGTGCACTCAAACTTGCAATCTCTCCCAACCGCGGAGTACTTGGATAAATTTTCAAAGTAATGAGTGGAAAAAAAATTATTAAAGAAAATTATAAAATAAAAATAAAAGTGAAAAGAAAACCAACTAACATTTTTACTTTTGTTTTCATTTTCTGTTTTTACTTTTAATTACAATTTTTTTACTTTGTTTTCAATTTCTTAATAAAGAAATCAGTGAAAAGTTGTTTTCAACGTTTTTTTTACAAATATTTAAAAACAAAAAACATATTAAAATAATGTTACAATTTTATAATTAAAATTAAAAAAAAATCAAGATGAACAAAAATTTTGTTCAAAAAAAAGATAAACGAACGCTAAACTTTCAAACACGGTAAATGTATTGATAGGGAACGCACCCGTGGCCAACAATTTTTTTTAATAAAAAATTAACCTTTATTTCATGATTTCTAGGAAGTTGTATATTTAAGATTTAATTTTTTTTGTTGGTTAATAGTGCATTTCATTGCAGATTTAATTTTTCTACACCCCATCAATGCATTTGTAGTCTTTGAAGGTTTTATGTTTGTAAATTTGGCTTCAACAACTTTTTAGTCCCTTTATTATAAGAATTTTTCATTTTGGTCTTTATAATTTTTGTTTCTATTTTGGTCTTTGTATTTTTCTCTCTCTCGTTAGATTTGATAAGAAAAAAAAAATCTAACAATAGGGACCAAAATCAAACAAAAAATATATGGATGAAAGCCAAAAAAAACAAATAAAGAAAAAAGGACGAAAGTCAAAACACTCATATATTTTATATTTAAAATTATTATTATTTTCATTAAGAAAAATATATTTCAAAAAATTTAATTGTAAATAAATAAGGATACACGTATAACTTATTAAATGGTTTTACTAACAATACCCATTGGCCAAAGGTTAAAGGATTTAAAGAAACAATAAAGAAAAAATTATTTGAAATATGTTGATGGTGCATTAGAAATCATGGATGTATTAATAACGTTTTTCAATCAAAAAATCTTAGTTTTACTTCATTATCCTTGTCTTTATTGGAATTTTTAATAAATAAAGAAATTTTAATTTTAATTCCTGGAAACACTCGTGAATTTGCAGTAAAAAAGGAAAACACTTGTGAACTTTTGTCTTGATGGAAAATAAGGTAACTTAGGTACAAAAAATCTTTCATTTACAACTAAATTATTATTTTTCATATGAATGAGATTTTTAGGAATATTATTTTTTAGAAATCTCTGTAAAGTATATTTAATTATTATTCAACTTTCATGAGAATAATATATCTATCATTAATATTATGGAAAAGTTTAATAATTTTAGATTTACGAATTAAAAAAGGTTTTATTTTCACTTTTTTAGTTAATTCTCATAAGTACTTTTTACAAAACATATTTTATTCAATTTAATCATTTGAAACATGAGTTTAATCTTTATATACTTATTGTAAGTTATCATTCAATCACAAATTACTTATTAAATTATTTTAAGATAATTATTTTAAAAATTAATAATTTTATTACTATAAATGATAAATTATAATTGAGTTATTGTGTAAAACTTTTTACATTATTAATATATAATCTTCTTTTTTTGAAACATTTAATGCATCAATAGAATTAATTATTTATAATATATGAATAGATAAGTAGAAAGAAAAAAATAGTAACCCTCCTCACTCTGTTACACATGCATGGCATTTTGTTGTTATAAAAAAAATAGCACTTTGCTGTTGCAACATACAAGTTTAAAAAGATTCCAAAGTCAAACGAATTTTTATTGCCCAAAATTGTGTTTCAAATTACAATCGAAGCTAATTAACGATAGATTTTGTCTGTTTTACTTAACATAAATATTTTTTTTTACCTTCCCTTGGTACAAACCTTTTTTTTTTTTTTTGTTTTACAATTTCCTTGATACAAACCTAAACCTCTAGGCGATACAAAGAACCTTTTATTTTCAAATTAACAAGTTAGTAAAGGTAACTATCTACTGTCAGTTTGAATTATAAATCATTTGAATTATTTTATAATGAGAAAAATATTTTATATATATGTTTATATAAAAAAATAGTATGACTTATATAAATAGTTGAATTTTTAACTTTTATATTTTCTATAATTGTATTTGTTTACCTTAATTTATTTATTTTTTTCTTTTTTAATTTTAGGCGAATAAACATGTATAACACTTTTTGCCTAACTGGTGGTGAGTTAATTTGAGTGAAATAAGTTGGTTTGTTTTGACAAATCTAAATGAAAATAGCAGTCTCCACCAAAAAAATGAAAATAAGTTATAAAAAAAAGTTTAACTGGAAGTAAAATATATATAGTAAGGTATTGAATATGTGATATTATGAATTAAAAACAATCATTTATATCTTATTTTACTCTCTTTGATTCAAAATAATTATTGTTTTAGGTTATTTTATAGAAACAAAGAAAATAATAAATAAATAAATAAAAGAAAATAATAGTTTTATAAAATCATTTTTATATTATCATTAATTCATTTATAGATTATGGTATTCATCATTAATATTAATTATAAAGATATAAGTGAAAAAAATAACTAATGTTATATTGAAAAATTAAAATGATAATAATTTTGAAATAATTTTTTTCCTCTTAAATAACAATTATAATAGAATGAAGGAAGAATAATTTATTGTGCTTATAAAAACGATGATGGTTTCCTCTTCAATTAATAAGTTATGCCTCTCTAAGCGTTTTCTTCATTTCAAGTGTAAATCCATCTTGTTAACATCTCAAGACTCAAGATCTTCTGTCCTTATCAATGTTTGTTTTTTTTTGTTCGTTCTTGTGGATAAAGTTCTCGAATGTATCGACTCAAAACAGGTTTCATGGGAATTAACTGAAGTTACTTTGCAGGCTGGAAACAAAATATGAGTCTGGGCCTTCTGGTATGTGTCATCCTTTTGGCAGGTTAATTTGTGTCCTTGTATGTCTCTCTCACACACATACATTGACAGTTTTATCATGATTCATGAATGTGACTACCACAAAATCACCACTCACCAGGATTATAGTTTCTCAATAGTACTTTAGTTTCCTAACAAAATGAGTTTGCCATGCAACCAGAGACGATGCATTTTGATGGCTGGGGAGGGAGGGAAGGAGGTGTTAATGTTTATACAATTTTAATACTAGGTTAATTATTTTTATTTGGGGATTTTTTTTTTATTATAGAAATAATATATTCAATTGTTAAATATCTTTTTTTTATTTGAATAATATTACGTTTTTTTTATAAATATTGTTAACACCTAACACCAACAAATAATGACATTCTTTCTTCTTTTTAGATAAATATATAATTTTCTTTTTATAGTAATTTATGTGGATTTTTTAGATAAAATATCCAAGTATCATATCTTTCTATTTTTCAATACCAACATACTGCCCTAAGTTACCGAGGAGAAAATTCAATGCCAGCAACTTTGTAATGTAATTCCTATAATTTTTCATATAAGCAACAAAAATATACATGTGTGCGTATTAATTAGGAAGAGCAAAGATAGTTACTTACCCTGTATAAATTATTAAGGCGTCTTTTAAAAAAAAAAAGGGAAAACACCAAATTTCTATTTGTATAAGAAACATTTAATTTATTCTTTTAAATGTTTTTTATTATAAAAAACTCATATTGAATCTTTTTATATTTAGGTTATGCTCGAGAAATCATTTCAACTGGTTTTAATTTTTTTTCGGAGTAAAAACTAATTGGACTGTTTGATAAATAATTTTTTTAGTAGTGTTCTAATATTTTTTAAAACCTTAATTAAAGTAACATTTTTTAAAATGCTAATTTCTAGTTTCTAAATTTTTATATTTTTTTATCCTTAAAATATTTATTAAATTTCTTTAGAATTATTTTAAAATAAAATATAATTTTTGAATAATTTTATATCAAACGATTTATTTTAATTATTAAGCTAATTAACATAAAAAAGTATAATGGCTACTTTAAGTGATCCTTTCTTACTTTATTTTAAACTTGATAAATATATTTTTAGTATAAGATAAATAGTGGATATCTTTTATGAAAAAAGTGTAATAATTAAAATTAAAAATGCAATGAAATAATTTATCTATAAATAAAAAATTACAAGACTTTAAAATTAATTATTAAACTAAAATTATAACACCTCAAAATATTTTTTTACATATAATAAAATTAAAATTTATATAAAAATATCATATAAACATATATATATTTATACTATATTATATTTTTCAGCTTATTTACTAAACATTTATGATTTAATAAGTTAGTTTTATATTTTTTACTTTTTATTTAATTTCTTAGTTAGTTTTGTCAAACATAATCTTAAAAATAGTGTTTTAAAGGAAAATATAAGAAATAATATATATATATATATATATATAATCTTCTTTAACTTATTATTTTATATAATATTATAAAATTAAATTAAAGATTAAGTAATTGAATTTATATTTTATTTTATAAAAATATTATATAAAAACATATTTGTTGGAAGTAAAATTTTGTTCCCTATTCCTTTTCTTTTAATTTCTAAAATATCATTCCTGTTAATGTTATTAACGAATGAAAGTGTGTGAAAATATAGCGAACTAATATATTTTTAGAGGCTATACCAGACTTGATTAGGTTTGGTCTTGGCCTAAATTAAAAATATAAAGTTTGGTCTGACTTATTCACTTGTTATAGACTTTTTTTTAGACTTGACCTGACATATTTAAAAGTTTGGTTTGGTTTACGAGTCTATTAAAAAAGTATATTTTACAAGGATTATATATGAAAGGATAATGACTATATAGTGAAACTTTGAGAATTTGTATAATACTTTTTAAAATTTAATATAAAGAAAGGCACATACTTCCCTTTTAATTTATGTGTGAAAAAAATAAAATTAACTAAAGCACTCTAATATGTGATTAAAATTCACTAATCACAATGACCCAAGTAAGAATTATAATCGGATCACTTTAAGTATTCAACAAAATATTATAAACATAATAAACAAACTAAGTAAAATACCATAAATTTCATTCAATAATATAGTCTTAATGTCAAATACTAAAATAAATAAGAAATAAGAACACATGCAAGTTAAATACAAAGAAGAGGAAATTTTTTAATTCCCAAACCATCTCCCAAACATGAAGCAACGAGCAAACATATCATCAAATTTTTAATATGATTTATTGAAGTTGTTCATCCACCTTTATTTTGAGGAGAAAAATGTTATTAAAATATATATTAATTTTACAAAATACTTTAAATCAGTTTAGGAAAATCAAAGAAACATTTTTAAACAAAAATGTCTCAATATCTTATATTTTCAAATAAGTCTTAATCATTTTATGAGATTTTCAAAGTGATTTCTTTAAGCGATTGATCATCTACCTTCATAATGAAGAAAAATGTTATTAAAAAAATAAATATACTACTTTTAAATTTTAATATATATTAAACAAGTCAGTCTAACATGCCTAATAGATTTTTTTTAAAGCTTAAAATTAACCTTTTTATTTAAATATATTTTTCAAAAAATCTAAACCTAACCTTTATAATAAATAATTTAGGTCAAGTCAGACCTTAAATAAACTAGACCAAAAACTCCTAATAGATGGCCTAATACATTTTCATCTTTGTATATCACGTCTGCCACCACCATAGGTTTTGAAGTTGATGTGTTATCCTATGATTACTCTGCCAGCATTGAAGTGAGCTCTCTCTACAACATATATATATTTTCAAGGTGTTACATATGTTACTGAAAATTTCATTCTAATCGTGGGTGTTACATGTTTTCAATCTCAGTGTTTGGCACACCCAGAGAAGCCTCTATACAATGGAGGAATAATCCAAAACCCCGAGCTGAATAATGGACTTCAAGGGTGGACTGCATTTGGGGAGGCTAGAATAGAATATAGAGAATCATTAGGCAACAAATATGTGGTAGCCCATAGCAGAAATCAAGCATATGATAGTGTCTCCCAGAAGATTTACCTTGAAAAGAATAAGCATTATACTTTATCCGGTAAAATTTGTACTAAAATATTATAAATTGTGCATAGTTTTTCCCATTTATAGGGTCATTATTATTGTAAATGAAATATCAATAACCGAATGCATTATTCTTCATTCATGGTTATGCTTGGGTTGAAATTATGCAGCTTGGATACAAGTGAGGGAGGGAAACGACGCTCCTGTAACAGCAGTTGTGAAAACAACTACAAGATTAAAATTTGCTGGTGCCATTTTTGCTGAGTCTAATTGTTGGTCTATGCTTAAGGGTGGTCTCGCAGCGGATGAATCAGGACCCGCTGAGCTCTATTTTGAGGTACTACCTATTGTTCTTCATAATTCTTTATGTACAAAGCTTGATTCTTTCTTATATAAAAATTTCACACGACCTTGTCATAAATTCTTTTGACAATCTGTTCTCATTTATGTATTATTGATCAATTGGGAAGCAACGGATATTTTTACTAAATGAAAATTATTCGTTAGTAATTTCTCCATTTTTCTGAACTATTCAAATTCCTGAATTCTGTAGGGCAATAATACTTTTGTCGAAATTTGAATAGACAATGTTTCCTTACAACCATTAGCTGAGGAGGAAAGGAGGGCTCATCAAGATGAAAGCATCGAGAAGGTAAATATCAGTTATTGAAGAGAAATATTATCAATACACAATCAAACATTTTTTACATACTCTATTTTATTAGGTGAAATTCACTTAAATATTATAAATGAGTCTCATTTTCAAACTAGTGAGACTCGCATGAATTTCAACTTATCAAAGAAAGTTAGTTCTCTCTATGATTTTTCCTTACATATATTATCCATCACACAATTGATTATTCAATGACAACAAAGTTCAGACAAATGACAAATTATTAGGTAGTCTTAGATTATCGCGTGTCTATAATTTTTAATTTTTAACAATACTTAAGTTTTTCAATTTATAAGGAATAAACAAGACATTACTATGTGTCATGTAAAGATTAGTAGAGACCAATAATCTTAGACCGCTAAAATACCATACCAAGATTATAAAGGGTGTGTTCAAATAGGAAAATCTTCATATAGCTTAATAAAACTCTTGAATTTTCTAAAAAAAATCTATTAAATTGATGAGAAATGCAAAAACACACTTTTCAAGGTAGTCCTTTCTTTCTCATTGGTTGAAATTTATTAATAAACAGAAAGTTTAATCCTGGTTTGGCTTTGGCAGGCTCGTAAGAGGAAGGTGTTAGTTTAAGCAGTTGATGAACAAGGAAATCCTCTACCAAATGCAACCATATCTTTTGTACTTACAAGGCCAGGATTTCCATTTGGGAGTGCCATAGTTACATCCTGAACAATGGATTATATAAGAATTGGTTCACCTCTAGATTCACTGTCACCACATTTGAAAATGAAATGAAGTGGTACAGCACAGAAAACGTGCAAGGCAGGGAAGACTACTCGGTTGCAGATGCCATGTTGCAGTTTGTAAAGCAACACAACATTGCTGTTCGAGGCCATAACATATTTTGGGATGATCCTCGTTACCAACCTAGTTGGGTTCCTTCACTCTCCCCATACCAGCTTAACTCAGCAGTGGAAAGGAGGGTGAGATCTGTTTTGTCAAGATATAGGGGCCAACTTATTTCTTGGGATGTTGTAAATGAAAATCTGCACTTTTCATTCTTTGAAGGTAAACTTGGACAAGCCTTTTCAGGTAGGATGTTCAATGAGGCTCATAATATTGATGGACAAACCACTTTGTTCCTGAATGACTATAACACCATTGAGGATAGCGGAGATGGTGTGAATCCCAGCAAGGTACATCCAGAAGCTCAGGCAGATTCAAAGTTATCCTGGGAAAGCAGGATTGCCAATTGGAATTGGGCTTGAGGCCCACTTCTCTGGCCCGGGTATTAACTTTCCTTACTTGAGAGCTTCCATTGATTATCTTGCTGCCACTCGTTTGCCAATTTGGATTACAGAACTAGATGTTGCAAGCCAGCCTAGGCAGGTAAAGTTCAACAACACCAAACTTATGTTATTTTTCAGTGGAAATTCTTATTTTTCATGCAAAAAATTTGATGTTGTTGGCAGAATAACTTATTCACCGCAAGTAGTTATTAGATGATCACCACATGGTCATAGTCCCGCCCAAGTAATCTCTAAGTGCGTGAAAGAATTAATAAATCATATCATGTGGAGATTAATTGAGATCGATCATGATAGTTCAAAACTATCTGATAATTTCTCCTGCCTTGTTTGCCTGGCTAGAGAAATTGTTTGTGTTGTTCTCTACATGAAATGTAGTTTTAGTATTTTACCCATTTATTTATTTATTTATGCACTAAAAATTGATTAGAGTTTTTTACTTATGATTTGTGCAGTCACAGTACTTCGAGTTTGCTCTTAGAGAGTTACATGGCCACCCTATGGTCAGGGGTATTGTGATGTGGACGGCATGGTCACCACAAGGTTGCTATAGGATTTGCTTAGTGGATAACAATTTCATGAACTTGCCTGCGGGTAATGGAGGCCAATCTTTTTCATGGAGACTATGAAATGGAAATCAGTCACCCTGCTATGAAGAATTACACCTTCACACAAAGCTTACAAGTGACTCCAACAGAGGGCTTCAAGGAAACAAAACAATTTGTACAACTTCCTATTAAGTAGTTACTTCTGCATATTCAACTTTTAGTTTATAATGAAAGCTGAAATATATAATGAAAAGTTGAAAGGTCATTGCGTATTGATCTTTCTATCGTTGCTTGTTTGTTATCTTACTCTTTTGCTTTAGTTTCACGCCTGCTGGAATTAGTTCAATTATTGCCCCTCTTTTTGCACATTCTTATTAACAATTAACAATCATATTGATATCGAGAGTACCATGTACTGGTAACAATTAATTTTTTTACCGATAACAAAAATTAATATTTTTAAAATCTATAAGACCACATAACATAAAATGGAAATTCTTTACCGTCTTAATCTAAGTTTAAGCTTGAATAAGCTCACGATTAAAATTTAAAACACAGGCCTTGAACTGTGCCAAGCCCGTGCCCGCATCATAATAGGATTTTTTGCATAATCTTAATTAAATGTTAAAACACAGTCCTTTGGTTAGGGCATTGATTTTCATATCCATGATATGTTTCCACTCCTTAACTTTTTTTTTATGATATCTCATTTTTTCAAGAGATTCAATCATAATTCATTGTTTGTATGACTTTTAAAATAATTATGATAAAAGTTAATAAATATATCCTAATGATAATTTATGATTAGATTATTGTAAAACTATTTTACACACAGTTTTTCTCTTTTGTCAACTTACTTTTTTCGGGAAAAAAATCATAAATACTCCATAAGAGGATAGTAGTAAAAAGAAAAAACATTTAGAGAAGGCAATTTATATTTCGAATTAACTATACAATGGAACATTGTGTAGTTCATTTACACAGGGAGTGTCAATTGGCATACATAACAAAATCATGATAGAATGCACTCAATAGAATCATATTTTCTTGAAGAATAACAAAAAAAAAATGTTGGAACGAGAAGATAAAATCAGGATGGGCGAAAATTAGCACCCATTTTGTTTACGATGACCAAACAAAATGAAAGAGCGTACGGTCTCTTAATAGGACCCATAAGGGCTGGGCCAGGCCCGTCCCCGCATCTCAACAGGAATTTTTTGCATGATAATCTTAAAACACATCATTATGATTTTCGATGAGCACACACACATGATCAAAGAGCCACGGTCTCTTAATAGCACCTATAGTTTCGGTTTGGTCTCGGGTCAACCAAACACAGCCACAAAATCATGGCCTAATACGTTAAGTTTCTCCACTTCTTTTCAATTTTCTATTATAATTCTAATACATTAATTTTCAGACCAAATATAATTCATCTACTTTGTTTTGCTTGTATATGATATGATATGATGAGGGAGAACAAAGGATAAGATACAGAATATGACAGCTGGCAAGAGTCAATGGTCAGTGATACACGAGCTCAACTGCACACCAGCCCACTTTTTTGTTTTGACTCATCCAGTGCCCATTTAATTGCAACACGTGGCTGGTGTTTGGTTTTTAATATTTTTCTCATCATCTCTGCTTTTTTTTGTTAAATGAAATCTCATTTATTGCTTTCTCGTTAGCCTTCAATTCGTTCACCAATTTCCTGAGGGGAAAGAGGGGCCTTTGCCTTCGTGAGAGGAAGAACGGGGCATGTTCTTTTCTGTCCTCTCTCTCTCTCTCCCTCTCTCTCTCTGATCAGACAGACAGACACGCGCATAATACATATAGATGCAGCAGAGAAACTCTCACTCACTCTCTCTCTCGAATTATTGCTCCAAACCCATTCAGAGTACAGATGGATCTTCGACTACAGCGGTTTTAGCAGCTGGAATCTGCACTTGCACCATGTGTGTTTCTACTGCCACAACTACTGTTAATATATATTATTTTCAATATAAACATTCAATTCCACCACTGAAAGAAGAAATTGGAGAAAGTGTTGAAACTTTTTGAGCCTGTCTCAAGCTTCCCATCATTCCATTCAATGGGTATTGCAATTGCAATGATTCTAAAGGAGAGATCATTGGATCCCACCTCGGCCAAGTTTAAAAAAAGTGCTAAAATCCCCGAGTGTTAGCAACCCGAGAAAGTAAGTATAAAATTACTACTACATGCATGGCCTTTTGTTTATTCCGCAACAGGATCAAACCAAAATATATATAGTGTAAATAAATAAATAAATAAAAAGTACTTGTTTTTGTTTGCTTCAAAGTTGTTTACTTTTTGATTAATAATGTTGCAGCAGTTTAGGAATATAGAAATCATAGAGAATGGTTATTTGTGGTCTGCGGGTACTGGGATGATTGATTTCACGTGAGAGTTCTGCCACAGTGTCCGTGAGTGTTGCGAGTGTGGAGGAGTTTCGAGAAGCCCAGCAAAGCCAACCACTTTAACCACAGTAAGTGTCTCCAATTTCATGGATCCCCACCAGAGCTCCCAAACAGAGCTAGCTAGCTCTTCCACTCCCATGGTTACTTTACTTTACTTGTGTTCTGTTCAAGTTTCAATCCCATTTCAAGTTTTTGAGTTAGATGAGTAGTTGAAGACTCTTTTTTTCCCACAAGAGAGGGGTTTGGTTTTGTCAATGGTAGATCTGAAGACTTAAAAAGTGAGTGAAACGAGCAAAGACTGAAAACAAAACAGCTAAGAAAAACCAAAGATCCTGTTCTGTTGTCTCAAGTCTCAACCGTTTTAAAGTAGGCCAGTTAACTGTTAGTGTTAACTCTCCTATCCATGCATTAAAGTGTTCAATGGCTCTCATTAGGGGAAACCAAAACAGTTGAAACTAAAGACCCTCACTTGCTGTAGTTAGTGTGTAGTTTGTAGTGTGTGGTTGGTCCCTATCATGGAGAGATCCTATGATGTCTTTGTTTTTCTCCTTGTCTCGGTTCTTTGTCTCTTCCTGTCCCAACCAGCAAGATCACAAGACGATTCACAACCACTTCTGGCATTGAAATCCTCCATAGACGTTCTCAACAAGCTTCCATGGCGAGAAGGAACCGACGTGTGCACGTGGTTAGGGGTCAGAGACTGCTTCAACGGAAGAGTGAGGAAGCTAGTTCTGGAACACTCCAACTTAACAGGTTCTCTGGATTCCAAGATCTTGAACCGTTTGGACCAGCTCCGAGTCCTCAGTTTCAAAGGAAACTCGCTCTCCGGCCAAATCCCCAACCTCTCCGCCTTGGTCAACCTCAAATCGATTTT
The DNA here is from genome assembly GCA_007407185.1 of Glycine tomentella. NCBI lineage: Eukaryota > Viridiplantae > Streptophyta > Magnoliopsida > Fabales > Fabaceae > Glycine > Glycine tomentella. The sequence continues at coordinate 977,140 of PYAF01003482.1, read as the reverse complement.
CCTTAACGAAAACAACTTCTCCGGCGAGTTTCCCGCCTCCGTCGCGCTCCTCCACCTCGTGAAAGTCATTGTACTGTCGCAAAACCATATCTCCGGCGAAATTCCGGCGTCGCTGCTGAATCTCCGGCGATTGTACGTTCTCTACTTGCAAGACAACGCGTTGACTGGACGCATTCCCGGTTTCAACCAGAGCAGCCTAAGGTATTTAAACGTTTCGAAAAACCGTCTCTCTGGCGAGATTCCGGTGACGTCGGCATTGATCCGGTTCAATGCGTCGTCGTTTTGGGGGAACCCGGGGCTCTGCGGGGAACAGATCGAAGAAGCATGCAAAAACGGCAGCGGTTCATTGCAGCCATCGATAAGCCCTAGCTATCCGTCGATACCGGGAGGAACAATGTCAACGACGATGGGGAAATCGAAGCGCACGAAATTGATAAAGATAATTGGAGGGAGCGTTGGTGGAGTTGTTTTGGCATTAGTTTGCATGGTTCTGGTGTGGGTGATTGGCAGGAAGCGGAAAAGGAGGAGGAGGAGCAAGGGTGGTGCTGAAGTGGCAGAAGGGGAAATCGGTGTGGCGGGAAGTGCGGGAGGAGGAGGAGATGGAGGTGATAATAGTAAAAAACAAGGTGGGGGGTTTGCGTGGGAAAGTGAGGGTCTAGGGAAGCTGGTGTTCTGCGGAGGAGGGGATCGGGAAATGAGTTACAGTTTGGAGGATTTGCTGAAGGCTTCGGCGGAGACACTGGGGAGGGGTATAATGGGAAGTACGTATAAGGCAGTGATGGAATCGGGGTTCATAGTTACTGTGAAGAGGTTGAAAGAAGCAAGGTACCCTGGTTTGGAAGAGTTCCGGGCTCACATTGAAGTCCTTGGGAGGCTCACCCACCCTAACCTGGTCCCACTCAGGGCTTATTTCCAGGCTAAGGAGGAACGCCTCCTCGTTTATGATTACTTTCCTAATGGCAGCCTCTTCTCCCTTATTCACGGTACGTATTCTTTTCTTTCACGCTACTAAATATTCTTAATTGCATCAAAATTTAATATTAAATCATTTTCAGAGTCACTTCTTTATTTCTCTTTAACATTTACAATCCATACAAAAATTCATATGTATTTCGGTTGAGCATGCTGTAATTTTAATATAAAAATGTTGTCGTGCAGTATGCACCGAAGATTATATAAAATTTAAAATGTTTGTATCTTATTACTGCTTTGATCGTAACGCCATATTAACGAGACGATGCCACTGGGCCTGGTAACATTGACAAGTGCAGACCGACTCCTGAAGCAATAGTAGATATACTATTTGAGAGGGCCGTTTCCTTCACTAATATATATATATATATATATATTATTCAATTTCCCTTTTTTTTTTGGAGCTCAATGAAGATAAAGGGGATAGGGTTTAGAATTGTATAAGGTATTTTAATCTAGCTAGTGCTAATATACACACTGAGGATTCTGGGGAGGATAATTTTTTGCCTGGAAGACATAGTTTATGCAAGGTGGGGTAATGAAGTTAATTGTAAAATTCATATTATAACGTATTTTTTTGTCGCAGATGTATGTTTATATAGTTATCTAATAAAAAACAAACAATTGTGCCTGCATAATTAGTTTTTAGTAGTATACAATGGAAGTCTGAATATGATTTTTTTCTCGTGTGAATGAGGATTTAAATCATGTAACTATTATTATAAGAATGTAGTTTGATCCTTAAAAGGGGGGCTGAGACTGACGTAAAGGAAGATTATTTTTTGGTAATGGGGCCTCCAATTATGTCTATGCACTAAATCTTTCCCTCTCGCTCAGATTTACTAGTAAAATAAGGACAAAGGGTGCTGCTTTCCCTGTCAAGCTGTTTAATGTAATCTCAGAATTTATAAATGTATGCTCTTAAATTGACAACTCATTTATTGGCGTGACCCCATGTTACTGTTGTCCCACTCAACCATTGAAAAATTACAGCGAGTGGAATTCGTGTTTTAGTGTAATACCATGTATTCCACCTTAATCGGTGTCATGTTAAGCCTTGTATATTGACTATATTCATTATCTTCGCTCGATGATGTAAAAAGTTGAGTATTTGTGAGAGAAGTATAAGTATTGTTATTCCTAGGGGATAGCCCCCTAGTTCATTTCTATAAAGGGGATAAGATAATATACTTTCTTGCAGAGCATTTAACAAATCAATAAGTCAGGCTTTCTTTTTCTCTTAGAAATAAAGGTGGAATCATAATATCCTAGAATAAAAAGTAGTCAATGTCAACCATTCCAATTGCCACTTTTCCAGGATCCTCACGTGTATTTCTGCTGGCTTGAAACTATTGTTTTTCTCTTCACACGCACTGTGCCTCTTTTTCTCTTGAAAGTTAAATCCTTGTGAACTTTTAGTATTCATGCAATTACCATGTTATTGTATGACTGACTTGTATCTTTATAATAAACAACATATACGGTGAATAATTAATACTTACATGGAGATGAAGGTAGAATTCAAGTGATAATATGTATGTTGAGTTAACTTGAATAAACAGAGGCAATGTTGGAGCTTGCCTCTGGTAATTGAATTATGCAAGGCTTACATATCTGTTGCATTTAGCTCTACTTCATTATTTCGGGTGGAAGTGATATTCTCATGATGTGATTGAAATTGTTTGTATTTGTTAATTGAGCCTTTGGGAAGTGTTTGAATTTTAAACCAATATAGCATTCTAAAGGCATCACGTGCTAATACACTATGCATGAAACTAATAACACCACTTTGATCATTTCTAAGTGCTAAGAATTAAACTGAAAATTCTGCTGCATCTGGACATTGCTCTCAAACTAATAATTGACAAAAGAGCTGTTGTGATGACTAATGCAGGATCGAAAACATCTGGTGGGGGAAAGCCTCTTCACTGGACATCCTGCCTTAAAATTGCTGAAGATCTAGCAACAGGCATGCTCTATATCCACCAGAACCCTGGCTTAACACATGGAAACCTGAAATCTTCTAATGTATTGTTGGGTTCTGACTTTGAGTCATGTCTTACTGATTATGGTCTCACTGTGTTCCTTAATCCTGACACAATGGATGAGCCTAGCGCAACTTCTTTGTTCTATAGAGCACCGGAATGCCGCAGCTTTCAAAGGTCACAAACTCAACCAGCTGATGTATACAGTTTCGGGGTGCTTCTTCTTGAGCTTTTAACTGGCAAAACACCCTTCCAAGACCTTGTTCAGACATATGGTTCAGACATACCTAGGTGGGTTCGGTCAGTGCGCGAAGAGGAGACGGAGTCTGGGGATGATCCTGCTTCAGGCAATGAAGCATCTGAAGAGAAGCTTCAGGCTCTTTTGAACATTGCAATGGCATGTGTTTCACTAGTGCCGGAGAACAGGCCTACAATGAGAGAAGTTTTAAAGATGATAAGAGATGCAAGAGGGGAGGCTCATGTCTCATCTAACAGTAGTGATCACTCCCCTGGTAGATGGTCAGATACTGTTCAAAGCTTTCCAAGGGAAGAACACCAGAGCATATGATTGGTAACTTTTTGACAGCTTATTAGTTGAAACTATGCATTCTGATTTTTCCTGAATTGGTTATTGATATGATTCCATGCATTAACTAGGTGATACGTGAGGACCTACATTTTTAATCTCTTGCTTTGTGAGTAAATGCATTTTAAAGAGTAATTAACGGATTCTTTTGTAGAGTCATAAAACATTCAGGTTGCAAAGACTTGGAGGTCATCAGTTCCTGCTTTGTCTTGTATTTTCTTTTTAAAATAAAACACACATTCCAAATAAAAACATGGGGTTCATATTAATTTAGATCTGTGTCAAAGTTATATTCAACAATTTAAAATCAACTCTATCAAAATTAATTATACTAAACTAACTATAAACTAACACTGATTATGCTACAAGGCAACTCTGCGTTTTTTGTGCTAGCATAAACATGTCATAGTCATGAGTTGATGGTTGTGACTTGTGAGGTTGTCAATAAATGTGTTTGGAATAATCTAACACTTACTATGCGAGTGTGGCACCAATATTTTCAAATTTGTATAAAATAGAAAATTCACAAATTAAAAAAATGTTTGAATTATAAAGTATGTACGTATAATTAATTAATAACTTTAAAACAGAAATTAGGGTAAAAAGGTTTATGTAATAAATTGTATAATTACTTTTAAAAAAATTGAGTTTAAAATAAAAGTACATGTGTTATTTCCTAAGTCTTGTTTGGTTGGATGAAATAAGGTGTGGAGAGTAGAAATTATGGTGTGAAAATAATTGATTGTTTGGTATGATAGAAATAGAGTGAAAATAGGATGAGGTTCACTAGTTTTTTATACTTTTTTTTATTTATTTATGTCTTTATTTTCTTTAATCAAATATTTTTAATTTTCATTTTATTCATAACCTATTTTTAGTAACATTTTTTGTTTTTATTTATTTTATTTTATTTTTTTTCCCAAACAAACCCTTAAGGATATTAGTGATCGTAAAGAAATAATAGAAATTCAACCACTCTAAAAAAATTAACACATAAGGGTGATTGGTAATCTAGGCATATATCCGTACACCTTCAAAACTACTTTTGATGATGTCACGATGAGTACATGTAGATGCAAAATTTAGCTAATTGGCTGGCCTGTCAATTTATGATAAATTCACTACTTCGTAATGAGATACTACCCAATTTGAAAGGACGCAAAACATTAAACTAGGAACAATAAAATTTGAAGCTAACATAAAGAAGGGCTCAAATAAGTCTATACTGATTAAATCATCAAATTTGTCTTTACAAATGTGAGAAGTCAAGAAATTAGTCGATGAAAAAATTACAATAAAATTTTTGAAATTGTATTGTATCAATCAAGTTAAACCCTTCATCAAGATCAATTAATAGTAATATTGTTGAAAGTTAATCCTTAAAAGGTAAAAAATTTACAAAAAAAAAAATGTTTTTGAGACTCGGACATCAAGCAAGTTAATCCCTCCATCAGGATCCATTAATAGCAACGTCAGTTGATAAACAAAAACACATTAAGTGGCATGCTCACAAATTTTCTCTCTTTTTAGGTGACCTTCTAAAATATATTCATGTTGACAAGAATGATTATTTAAAAAAAAAAAATTCACTGTATTCCATTTTGGTTTTTTCCCCTCTCTCCTCTCTTTTTTCTCTCCCTCTTCTTTCTTTCTCAAATCTCTATCCAATTTCCCACATTATAGGTCCAGAAGCAAGTTAACAATTTGGTTGGGATGAAGTTTTCAATTTCTAAAGGTTGTAGTATAGCTTAGATGAAGGACATTTTGAATCTTCTGTACCTTGATGTGTTTCAAAGTGGACTCAATTTGGCTTTTGAAAAAGTTTGAGATCCTTCCTTTTATTTATAGGTGATCCATGACCAAGCTTGGGAGCAATAGAGTAATTGCATTGATAATTATGTCATTAAACACGTGCTGGATTTGGTCTTGAGTATTTTATCTGCTCCAGAAAAACATGTGCGGGATTCGGTACCAAATAAAATAATAATATTTTAATATATAGTATTAGAATTAATCTAAAATTTCATAAAAAAATTAACTATAATTAATATTGACTGATTTTATCTATTTGGTCTTTTTTTTAGAGGATATCTATTTGGTCATAAAAAGCAGTAAAAGCTTTTAGTATTTATTTCATAGTATAACTTAAGTTTCAGTTCAATTAATTGCTGAAACTTGCCAAAAAAAAAAGTTCACATAAAGTTCGTTTAACTAAATTTTATGATTATTACATTTTTACATTTAATTATTATCAATCAAGTTAAATATAGACTAATTACCTACACTTGAGAGAGGATACTTATGATTTATACTAAAAAATAGTTAATGAAATATCGGATGATAATTATCATAAAAATTAAAAAAAATTATGATGATTTATTATTAAATAATAAAGTAAAAGACTTTTATACAATCAATACATGAGTTTTTTTGTAATAAAATATCCATTTTAACACAGTACAAT
>PYAF01003482.1:944551-969108 GCA_007407185.1 Glycine tomentella | reverse complement strand
TATTTTATTTATAGAATACTATATTTAGGAAATCTTATTTTGACGAGTAACATTTATAATTAATAAAAATTAAAACAATAAATATAATATGATGAGAGATATTAAATGAATTTAAACTAATAAAATTTATTTGAAAAAAATATAAGTATATCTCATTAATATTAGGAGTAATTTTTTTAAAAGAAGATGAGAGATGATAATTATATTTTTTAATTTCTGTGTCAAAAACTTAAATGTGAAACATAAAGAATATTAAAGATAGAAACACGTTGTATTATGAAATTATATTTTTTTTTCTAGAACTAAAATATTAATTACATCTTTTAATTTTTTAGATGAACTCCAATTTTAATCGAAAAACAAAAAAATCAACATCTAAATTTTGTTAAAAAATAATTCTTCCGTGCAAAAAATAAGAAATACTTGGTGGCACTTCGCAGCACTTGCTGCTAATGCCTAATGCTGGCATTTCCGATTTCTATAACATCAATGTTGAAGTCAATGAGTTGACTTAGATATGATTCCTATTCCCAACACAAAATTTAATGGAGTTCTAAGAATATTAAACTTTGAAGTTTGAATCAAGCCTCCATCATCCCACAGTGCCCTTCTAGATTAGAATCACCTCCATGTCAAAAACTTTTGCTTGAACTAAACTATTTAAATCGGTTTTCTCGTCAACCTTGTGTTTTGCATGCGAACTTTATCAATATTTGAATCACAGTATTTTATTTTAAAAAGTAGAAATTTATATCATTTTTAAAAATTAATTAATATTAAAAATACATGTATGATAAATAATAATTGTGTTAAAAATTATGTTTTATTTTTCTCGTTATTAATTATAATTTTTTTTGAAAAAACTCTAAAGTAAATTATTCATTTTAAAAGATATAAGTCTTCCGCGTGTTATATTGAGATCATAGATAGAAAATATGACAATAATATAGAAGGCGGGTATAGCCGGGGCATACTTAATTTTTTTTTTTAAAGAATTCATTTTTATATGAAAATAAAAAATAAATTTTGCAGTTAAAAAATAGATAATATAATTGTGTATAGATGATCCTAATTTAAGGTTACATAATTACTTAAAATAGTCACATAACTTAAAAAAAACCTCATATCACTATTGTGTTTTAATTATGATTATTTACGATAAAATCTAATAATTAATATTTTTTTTAAACAAAACATGGTTTAAAGTTGCTCTCAACCCCAAAGCAGGGTGTGTTATGATTTTTCCTAATAAAGCATGCTAATCAAGTGAGACTGTCGCTGGCTAGTGATCACTAGTCCGGAGAAAATATATTATGGACTCTTCTAAATTTTTAAAAATCATTTCTACATTTTTTTTATTTTAAATAAAACATTTTAAACTCAGTTCTCTTCAATAAAGTATTGTTTTTTTTTTGTTGTTTTGGAATTCCTGTAGAATTTTCAAACTATTCCTATAGAAGGAAGTGCACATGTGTCTAGCCCAACATGGGGAGTGGGAGGACCTTTTATTGATAAGAATGATTAGTGCTTTGACAATTCTCAACACTAGGGATCATATAAGTTTTAGTTTGGGTAAGATGTTAATATTTTTTTTTCATATTTGTATTTTTATAAAAATATCCCTATTAAAATTCAAGTTGGTATGAGTAATAATTTCAATATGTTTCTTATCCATTTATAGATCTATATCTAAATGACGATGTGATGTGAATTAACTAACATTTTTCTCAATCTATTAATATTAATTAGGTATTTTTGGATTTTGGTTGGAGTGTTTCATATGTATGTTTAAGAGTAAAATCAGTTTAAAGTCATGTTTGACTATCTTTTAAAGGTATGTATGTTTGAGAGTAATTTTTTTTCTAAAAACTTAGTTCTAGAAAAGCAAGATTTAAAATACTTTTGCAAACATAAGTTTAACTCAAACTTAAGTTTATTTCAGTCCAACATATGCACACTCCACAGACATACTAAATGAATGTTTAGTCAAAGTACAACAATCCATACACACATTAAAAGGCTATAGATGAGGCGTGACGGTGCATTAAGTACAATCAATTAATTTTTTTGTGGATTTAATATTACGTGACTTTTAATTTTTCACGAAAAATATGTGGAACGCCACCGCCAAACCAAACACATTGTGAGTTTATTACCTCAAAACTATTCAATATAGTTTGTCCTTTGATGTTGAATTTTAAGGCACGTGACGTGAAGCCAAAAAGGCTATAAATGTGGTGTGACGGTGCATTACATATATTCGTTTTATTTTTTGTGGATTTAATGAAGCGACAATCAAATTTGGTTGGGAAATCTGAGGGGGTAAACATTGGGGTGATTTACATCTATAGGTCATGAAAATTCATATAAAGTAAACTTGATATCACACCTTAACCCAAAAACTTTAAGGTTCAGGTTTATGAATTTTATCTTCACTTATGTGCTCAAACTTCTCACTCCTATCTAATGTGAGACTTCACCTCACACTTGTATTCTAACAATCTCTCCCTTATGTGTGAGTCTCTTTCACATGGTAATCTCCCCTCGAGTGGAAATCATTTTTAATTCATGAGTATCTAATGTTGGCCTTTAGATCTTAACTATGGCTACCTTGGCTCGCCTAGCCATTACCGTTAACATACTTTAGTTCCTTGCACCACCGCAACACCTGTGAGACCTACTACCCTTTATGCAAGGACTCATCCCACCAAGAAGACTTTCAATACAAGGGATCTTCATATGTCCATGGATCCATCGATATCATTTACTCATCTGAGTCAGCCACCAATTTGAACCATCGACTCTGATACCAATTGTTATGAAATCGAAGGGGTAAACATCAGAGAGATTTTCACCAATGAGTCATGAGCAATCACTTAAGTGAATTTGATACCACAATTTAACCAAAAACCTTAAGGCTTAGGTTTATAGGTCTTTTCCTAACTTATACGACATCTAACATTCTCATTTCTATCTGATGTGTAATTCCACCTCACACTTAAACTTTAACAATCACATCCACAAGTGTGAGTTTCTTTCATATAATAGTTTTCCTCTCAAGTGAAATTCATTTTCAATATGAGTATCCAATGATGGAGTGAAGCCAAAAAGGTTATAAATGTGGCGTGATGGTGCATTACTTATATTCAATTAATTTTTTTGTGGATTTAATGAAGTAACAATTAGGTTGCTTTTATTTTTTCATGAAAAATACATAGAGAGCCCCTACAAAACCTAACACGCTGTATGTTACTTCAAAGCTATTCAATATGGCTTATCCTTCAATGTGGAGTTTTAAGGCAAGGTGGCGTGAAGTCAAAAAGACTACAAATGTGGCATGATAGTAGACTAAGTAGATTCTATTAATTTTTTGTGGATTTAATGAAGCAACAATTAGATTACTTTTAATTTTTCGTGAAAAATACACGGAGAGCCCTTGTCAAAGCTAACACATCTTGAATATATTACTTCAAAGCTATTCAATATGACTTATTTTTTGGGTTGGAGTTTTAAGGCAATGTGACTTGAAGCCAAAAAGGCTCTAAATGCGACTTGACGGTGCATTAAGTAGATTTGATTAAATCTTTTTGGATTCAACAAAAAAATAATTATACTATTTCTAAATTTACACAGAAGATATGGAAAAAACCACCCCCAAATCAAACACACTGGAAATCTATTACTTGTATTTTAGTTAACATAAATATAATATTATAATATGTGTTTGACAAACTAATAACATATGAATATCATTAAAAAAGAGATATTAATGATGAAAAATTAATAAAACCACTAATTTAATACATAAATACCCTACTTGTTATTGTTAATTATTTTTTGAACATGTATTAAATTTGAATGGAGTCATCATGGGATGTTGTCTTGGCATAGGATGTATGTACTTAATGCCTGTGCTTTTAAATAAAATAACATTCATACTTTGCATAAAAAAACAAATGATAAAAGATAAATTAGCAGAAAAATTAAGCAGAAAGGAGAGGTGGAGTCCACAATGATCAGCATCAAATGCTTATTGGGATTCGCACTGTTGCTGAATTCCAAGATCCACAACCATCCATTATTATATTTCCTTTAAATTTAACAACAATTGTTTCAAAAATTAAAACTAGATTTTCCTATTTTCCCTTTCTCTGCATCCCTGTTGGCGGAGCTCTAAGCCATCTCTTGTCTCTCTCGAGAGGGGAAGGAGAGAGAGTGTATGTTTCGGTGTCACAACGCAAAGCAGCGTACCCCGCAACCCAGAAAGTAGCAAATGGCAAATGGTAGTTCAGTATTAGCATTGTAGCGTAGTGTTGGAGAGAGAAAGAGAAAAAAAAAAAAAGGCACTACCATCACCACAACCAACTAGGCCTCGGTCGGAAAGTTGCTACAAAAAAGGTAACTCTCTCTTTCTCTCTCTATCCACTCCCTGTTGTTCTGTTACGACACGTCTGATTTTGCTGTTATTAGGGCTTTTATCGTTTTCCTTTACTTTGTAGCTCTATAATTGACCTTCTTGACGATGAAGCTTCTTCTCTTTTCTAGATACTGACTTTGGGTTTTTCTGGGCTTTAACTTCAGGTTTCACCTTTTGGGTCACTCTTAACTTTTCTGGGATCTCCATTTCTGAGCTAAAGTCTGCATTTTTGAAGGATTTTGATCGTGGGATTTCTGGTTGCTTATTCTGGGGTGTCACCAAGTTCCCTTAATCAACTGAATATCGAACCTTATCTGGGTATTTGGCCTTTGATTCCTGTTGGGTATTTCCTTTTTTTTTTTTTTTTTTACTTTTAATCTGTGTGGAATCTGAATAATTTTGATCTTGGAGGGTACCCTGAATCGGTGAATTGGCGTTGTTGTTTTGGTTTGAAGATGGTTGCTGATGCTAGTTGTGGCTTAAGGTGATTTAGGGAAGTTGTTAGATAACGGGATAATAAGGATGGCAGCACAGTCAAACGCTGGATTTCACAATGAAGATATAGGTTCTATTTTGAACAGGCATGCAATATCATTTCAACCTGGTGGTGCTATTAACCGTTTGTCCGAGATGGTTCCAATGGGAAATTATTTTGGGCTAAGTAGTTCGTCTGGGATGATATATTCTGGGAATTCAAGCATCATTAACAGTAATCCTGTCATGAGTCAAGCTGGTAATCCATCCAGTTCTTCGCTTCTTCTTGATTCGGTCCCGGGGCTGAAGCACGACACAGGGTTGGCTGTTGAGTGGTCTGTTGATGAACAGTACAGATTGGAGGAGGGCCTTGCCAAGTAAGTTGTTTGTTTTGACTAGGTTAGGACATTTTAGCTTTTCTTTAACCCTTTCATTATGGCTTCTATGTGTTAAATTGGTGCATGGTAACTCATTTTCAATTTACTTTCTCATGATGATAATAATTTCGGATCTTAGATGGACATAATTTTTTATTTTTTGTTTGTGGGATTGCCAGTTGGCCCTTTTGTATCCGTGAACTAATCATGCCGTCTGTCTGTAAGCCATTTCATGAAACATAAAGCAATCATGCTGTCCGTCTTTGTATCTGTGAACTACATGCTTTACTTTTTCTTATAATGATCTTCTCAATTTCCAAATGTTGTTTTGGTTTGTCATTTCAATTTCTAATTAAACTGCTGCTAAGTATTCTTTTCTTTGCTAACTGCTTACACTGGTTGGATGAGAATGGAAATGGAGGGGAGGGGAAATTAGGGACCCCATATCCCTCCCTCCCATTTTTTCCTCCTCTACAATATTGGGGGATTTGGAAGGGAGGGAAAATACTAAAAGTTTGTGAACTGTGTTGACTATATTATTCTAAATTTGAATACTTGAGCTTAATGGTTTTATTTGTTCATTTTAAGGATATAATAGTAAATTAATTGCTTTTCCCTCCCCTCCCCCTCCTAACTAAACAAGGGATTCCTTCCTCCCACCTTCCATTAAAATCCATCTCCCCTCCCTTCACCATTGAACACATCAGACCATTTATGCTTTTCTCTTTTTTAGAATTACTTGGGTTGTAGTGGCTATACTAAATTTGTTGTAATTGTGCCATATATTTTTATGTTATAGTGCTGATATTTCTTTCTCTTTATATAGTTTATATTTCATGACCCTTGTTTTTGTGGTTCTTCTGTTTTGTGACTAGATATGCTGATGAGCCAAGTATCATGAGGTATATCAAAATTGCTGCCCTGTTGCCTGATAAAACTGTTCGTGATGTTGCTTTGAGGTGTAGATGGTTGACAGTAAGCTCATTTTCTTTGAACAGTTTCTCCAATCTCCATTTTTTTTGCCGCCAATTATGATACCTATGCAATTCCCAACAATAGAAGAAAAATTTAAATTTTAAATGCATTAAAATCACTTGAATATGTTGTGATTAATTACTTGAAAGTTGAACATGTACAGTTGCACTTCCTTTTCCCAATGCATTCAAATATACTAGTCTAGCCACCTCCTAAACCTTAGTTTTTGGCATTGTTACAATGGCTCAACTTTTGCATGGCTGTGTAGCTAAGTGTTGTATAAGCGACTGTGATATTAGTGGTTTAAAGGCGGGGTTTTAGATTTTGGTTGTTGTCATGGTAGCAGCTCCAGCAATTGCAGAAAAATGCAGGAAAATAAAGCTGATGGAATTTTCAATTTGGCCAAAATATGGTTGTTGTGGCTGCAATCACTGCAGATCACAATTTAGAACCCTATTTAGGGCCTGTTTGGATGTTAGCTTCTCTAGAAGCACTTCTAGAAGAGAAAAGTAAGGAGAAAAAAATGAAATGAGCTTTTCCATAAGTAAAAATAAGCTCTTCATTAGCTAATTTGTAGATGTCATCTCATCTTTTAGAGAAGCTACATTGGTGAACTTCTACAAATTAGCTAATGGAGAACTTATTTTTACTTATGGAGAAGCTCATCTCATCTTTTTGCTCTTATTTTCTTCTTCTAGAAGTACTTCTAGAGAAGCTTACCCAAACATGCCCTTAAAGGTTATGTTTCATCTCATGATCAAATATTCTCTTAATAAAATAAACCAAGTTAACTTTCCTTGCCCTTTTTCTTTTCAGTTAAAAGTTGAAAAATTATTAGGGTCCTTTATAAAGTTTTATCCACAAAATAGAAAGTTGTGCACTGTATGAACATAATGCATTAAGCATTGGACTTGGGTACTTATGTGGTTTGCCCCTTTAAAGTACTGTTTAAACTATTTTGCAGAGAAAGCGAAGGAAATCAGAAGAACACAATCTGGGAAAAAAGGTCAATAATAGAAAGGTACATGAAATCTGGGAAACTGGTGTACTTATACTATGTTTCTTGTAATTTAGTGTGTTTTGAAGAGTTGTGATATTAATCTTTCCCTGATTCTGTCCTTGATGTTTTATGCACTATGTAGGCGTTGAATTTCAAATATAATTTTTATAAAAAAAATTCAAACATATTTTACTTCTAAGGATGTTGATGAACATTGTGTAAAATTCATTTTAAACTCAAAACATATTTTACCTCAAGGATGTTGATGATAACACAATTAATAACAAAATATGATTGGGTTGCATCCCATAAATGGGATTCCAGTTTTGATATATTGAATCAATAATGTCTTTAGGATCTAATGTTGACTGAAGAACCAGTATTCTAAAGTCATGCTTCTTCAGGATAAGCCAGTGGAATTAGCTTCAAAGACAAATTTACATTCGGCTCTGCCCTCAAGCATGGCTACATATTCTTGCATGTCACACCATATGGACCAAAGTCAACGGATACAATATGATGGTTAGTTTATCGGGTTTTATTTATTTATTTAGTATATGAAGTATGAATTATAATGTAAGTTCTTATCGTTTTCTCTTTCTTGTGTGCTACCACATTATTCATGATTTTTGAACTTCTTGCTCAGCTCTTGATTGCCAGTCTAAGAATCTATATGCAAACACATTTCATCCCTGAGAGAAAATATATTATCTGTTTTTAATATTTTTAGAGTGAAAATGACCTTTCAAACGGATTTTATTGTTTTCTAATTATTGAAAACCAAAAATGTTTTTGAAAACAGTTCAAAACATGCTCTTAAACTCTAATTTCCCACATTCCTATCCTAATAACTAATCATGAATCCAACAATTATGATCACTAGATCCCAAAATACAAATGCATAAATATTAAATACAGTAATTGTACAATGTGGAGAAGTGGCCCACATGGTGTTAAGTTCTCCCACAAATTGTGGCGACACCAGTTCAATCCTCAAGTCCACTTTCCGTCCCCATTATCCCTGCTGGCAAGCCAGCTTTCTACTATTATGCTAATCCAAAGAAGAAAAAAGTTGTACATATTACTCATTCTTTACCAATGGCATATCTTTTTGGTAGTTACTGTTCTTTTATATCTAAATGAAGTTCTGGTAGCTTTTAGTTAATGTGTCTGATAAATGGAATGCCATGATCGGTTTATCACTTTTCATTTTTTTTTTTTTAAATTGATGTACCAAACCCCATGGGATTATAATGTTAGCCTTAGAATAGAATCGTTCCCAGCCCCAGCTTTTATGATGTCTCATTTTTTTGTGACCATTGCCCTTATTTTCATCAAATACTTTCTTCCTTGTGTGCAATCAGGTATTTGTAGCCCTTTGAAGCAACTCATGGAGCAGAATGCTCAAGCTTTTAATCAAATCACTGCCAATTTGTCTACTTACAAGGTAAATAGCTCAACTGTCATATGTTTTAGTTTTTTTTCATCATATTATTCATTCACATATAATTACATTAAAGTGTGATAATGATCACTTTCTTTGTTAAACAGTTGCAGGATAACATCGACCTCTTTTGCCACACAAGGCACAATATTAATACCATTCTTAATAAGTATGTGAATATTTTGAATTAACTTTGGTCACTTTGCTGTTAATATCGTGCAAAATTATTTTCTTTTATATTTGGTTTTGATATCTATAAACATTATGAAGTTCACTTAATTAAGTTTGTGCAGTATGAGTGAGATGCCTGGCATTATGAGCCAAATGCCGCCACTGCAAGTTAACATTAACGAGGATCTTGCAAGTAGTATTTTGCCTAATAGAACATAGGTAAGCTTTTGGTAAACTTAAGTTGCATATTCATATTCATATTCATGCTTCCATGTGTTTTGTGAGTGCAAGTACATGATTAATTGCAAATTTGCAATCTTTGTCCACAAAAAAATAGCAATATGTTCAATATTTGAAAGGAAGGAAATAAAGAAAGAGAAGTATGCCAACCATATGACAAATTCCAACTGTTAAGAGATATAAAATCATTCTTGGCATCCACTTAGGAAATGAAAGCAAGCCATAAGGAAATTGAACCAAATCACTATATGATTCAATTTGATTGATTTGCCTAGTTGGTTTGGAAATTTGAAGGCATGCTAGCTGTCACTCCCTTTTTGCTACCAAACAAGCTAAAATCACTATATGTTTCTGCCGCAGCTACATAACCAGAGTATCTTGCACCAAACTTTAAAATAAAATTAAAAAATGGCTATCCAAAAAAGCATGAATATCTGGTCATATACTCGTATTTGTAAATTGAAGTACAGAATATCATATATCCTAAAAGTTGATTGGTAAAGTGCTGACTCCATCAACATTTCCAGCACAAATCAAAGTGAATCAGTGTAGAGAGGTTCGCATTCTTAGCTGCAACTGTTTTGGTGCTACATGCCATTGAGGAGCTAGGGACTATCTCAGGACTTTCCAGAGTTTCTAATCCATCTTTGATCTTATTGCTCCCTGCTTTATTATTTCATTTGAAGGAAACCTTGGAACTCCTGTTGTATAAACAAAACATTTTCCTTGCAAAAAAAAAGAGAGAGAAAAGAAAAAGGAGAAAATAGGAAAGCGATTAATGTAACAATGGTTTCAGCTGAATGCACCTTATTGATTTCAGAGTGCAGGTGTTTTTCTCATGCCATAGGAACTATTGTAGATCTATTTATGCTAGTTTGTCATCGACTTCAAATAAGTAATGGTCATATTTAACAGTTGATAGCTGTTGTGTAATTTGTGAAGGTAAATCATAAATTTACATAATTTCTTGGTTGTACATGCGGGAATCAAGTTATAGCATGTTTGGTAATACGTCAATTCTACTCGTATGTGTGTTTAATTTTTACAACCACAGAGAAGTTACTTTGTTTTAGCTTCCATTTTTCACGTAAAAAACGCAAGTCAGAGGCCTATTAGATGGGGGAAACAAAACATAAGTACATGGTTTCGGTTGTAGTTCGCGGAGTTGCGTTGCAGCTAACAACTTATGTTGGCTTATAATATATATTTATCCTTTTCTTTAATGTGTTTTTTTTTTTTTTTTTTGTATGAACAAGGTCTTTTTTAATGTGTCTATGGAAACTGAATCATTGATTAAGAAAAAATAAAATTGTTTAAATAGACGTATACTTATTATATAAAATAGTCATTTTAATACTTTTATTTAAAGGGATGTATTTAATAGTACTAAATAGTGTCTATAGTCATTTAAAATATAGAATGCTGCTATTTTTTTTTATATTAAGATGATAATGGCAAAAAAGGGTTAACCACGTAAGTTATTATTAGTCCTTAAATTTTTTTGAAATCTGATTTTTAATTCCTAAATTTTTGTTTCTAATTTTTTTAAAATCTAATTTTTAATTTCTAAATTTGTGTTTGAGTGATTAAGTTTTCTTAACTTTTTTTCATTAAATTTTTTAATTCTTAAATTTTTATTTGACAATCAAGGTTTTTAAACTTAGAAATTTCAATTTTTAATCTTGAACAAAAGTTTGAATCCATTATTTTTATTTATTTAATGACATTTTAAAGAATAAAAATTGATTTTTTCAATAGTTTAAGGATTAAAAATTTTAAACAAAAAAAAGTTAAAGGACATTGATTAGTCAAAAAAGAATTTAAGGATTAAAATTTTTAAAGAAAAAAAGGTTGAGAGACCTTTATTAGTAAAAAAAAAATTCAAAAATTAAATAGCAAATTTTAAAAAAGTTTAGAGACTAAAAATTTAATTAATAAAAAATAAATAAGAATGTCACAAAAATTGAATAAGGTTGCTGTACAGGAATCAAGATCTTTTGTTAATAAACAGGAATTAAAATCTTTCGTACTACAATACACAAAAAAAATTTAATGGGAGAATATGAATAGCTAATACAATGGAATATTTGTGTCATTTTAATTGCATCATAAAAGCCATTGTTATTTTCAACCTTGCATTTATATTGTTATTCTTCTCTCTTCGTTTCTCTTCACGCATTGCCACTGCACGGTTCAATGTTAGGTTTTAGGAACGACTATTACGTATGAGTGACCCTAAAGAGGCCACAAAGTCTCTGCCAGTGCAGAGAAGGCTTAAGGCCACCGATGATGAAAATATGGCAAAAATGGTGATGGAAGAAATGCTGAAGCCAATCACTGAATAACTCATTTTCATGATTCTGATGATGAGGGTGGCACGGCTAAATATGGCAAAAATGGCAATAGAAGAAATGCTGCAGCCAATCTCATAATTCTTATCGAGAACTTGGTTCAGCTTAACCCAACTCAACTCATTTCTAGCCCTAAAAGTACGTTAAGGATAGGCAAAACTTACTAATAGCTTAGCTTCAAATCACCATCACGTAGCTCTAGAGCACTTTGTTAATGAATGTGTGTGAGTGGCTCGGCCATGCTGAAGTAAAAGACGGGGTTTTGAGTTTTGTGATTTTACTAAAATGGACATAATCAACAAAGGTATAAGGAGGGGTATCTAGGTAACTAGCAAATTATGACAACTTAATGAATAAATAGTAAAAGAAAAACTAAGTGACTTTCCTAGAAACCTTTGGATGTCCCATCTCCAAAGTCGGCCTGCAAGGAAATTTGTGATGTATTAAGGAAGATACATAAGTGATTCATAAGTTTTATATCTATGTAATTACTACAATTTTGAATATCTTTATTCTTAAATATATAAACCAAAATGCTCTTCCTGTATTCTTATATCTCAAAAAAACTTAGATAATAAAACCTTTCTCCAACACTCTTCTAAACTTTTATAATAATATCATTTAAACTAATAACTTTATCTTTATCTATCCTCTAAAGACTCACTTTTACTTCTCTAATCCGAATTCTATTGTAATAAATTAGATTTCGTTCATTCTCACAAATTTCTAACCCTTTCATATTAATACTCAATCCTTATCTGTTATTAAATTAAAAACATATAAAAGTAAGAGATTAATGTATATGCACTAATAGGTTAAAATAATTTTATATTATCGTCTGATCACAATTTATCATGTATGATAAATTTGTTGATTTTTAAAATAATTATTAAAGTAATTTAAATGGTGATTTGTGACTGAATGCTAGAATAAAACCTTCTATGCATAACCCTTTTCTATAAAAGTAATTCCCCTTGTCTCACTTTTAATAATTCATATAGTATTTGATCTCAAGGGATGACTAAGTGAAGCAAGACAAAATCTCGCATTTGATAGGTTGAAAGTTTGAACTTTCTCTTGTCTTTTTGAAGTGAGGTAAATGTAACTAACTTTATAAACGTTAAACTTGAAGGCTTTTCCTACTTTGGACTGAGACGTCATCCTCTCCTTCTAAATTTTTGTTAAGAGAAAACAAAAATCGTCTAATATTTTAGATTTGTGGGAATAGTTGCCCTCACTTCTAATAGATCTAGATTTATCACTTGACTTTCAGCTCGTCCTGGCCAGTTTCAAAACGTGGGCTAATGAGTAACTTACTGTGACAACTCTAGTTAGACAAAGTTGGAGAACATATATCCAATATATAATATTATAACACCCAATGGAGGTGATTAATTAGCAGGGGAAGGCCGGGGGAACAAGTAACAAAAATATTGTTATGTTATCAGCCATTTCGGCAGATGCACGACTACGCGTAATGAAGACAAGTTAGAAACGATAGCAGCATTAAGATGTCAACAGAATTCACAGAACATGGAAGAGTTTTATAAATTGTAAGACTCTAACTACTCAAGGGGGGTTGCTACTTTTATATTTATGCACTTTTGTGGGAATATATCCTGTTTGGTACTCTTGTTTTCGGTCGATACTCCTTCCTAATAGTCAAAAGTGTACATAAACCAAAAGTTTGTGTGTGTATATTATCGTCCCTCATTCTAACTCGGGGCAAATGCTGACTGGAACCATTATTTTTTAGTGCCATGAACAAAGTCAAAAGGTGGAGTTAGGTTTGAATCCTTTTTCGTTGTTATATGCCAACTTCCTTGCCATGGTCTTTTCACAATATTTTAGAGTATCGGTTCCAAGGCATGGCCTGTGAGAGAGAGTTCCAAATGGCTGTCCTTCTGACATTTGTCATGATCTGGACACCCATGTTTGTCCTCAGTGATTGTCCATTACAGGACTTTCTAGACCATTCTGTCTCCATTCTCCAATTCAACCATATAAATGCAATTCAAATGTCAATCTCCACTACACCACCTTACACCCTGTTCTTTCACTTTGGTGCAATAATGATAGATTCAAATCCACCACTCATGCAACACTATGGGGCACTTGTGAGAAACACTGGTGAAGCCAAAAAGGCTAAAAGTTTTGATCAAAACCATCCTTTAGTGGATGCATGTGACCTACCCTTGATAGACCTTAGTGGTCTTAAAAGTTCTAATGAAAGAGAAAGGAGGGCATGCACTGCAGCAATATGCAAGGCAGCATCAGAATGGGGATTTTTCCAAGTGGTGAACCATGGGATAAGGCATGACTTGCTAAGAAAAATGAGGGAGGAACAAGTGAAGTTGTTTGAAGTACCGTTTCAGAAGAAGGTCACTTGCGGGCTTCTAAATAACCCATATAGGTGGGGGACACCAACAGCTACTCGTTCAAATCACTTCTCATGGTCTGAAGCTTTCCACATTCCTCTCACCATGATCTCAGAAGCTGCTTCCTGGGGTGAATTCACTTCTTTGAGGTATCTCGGTCTTAGATTTCAATTTTGACATTGTTTTCTTAGTGGAAATCTTTCTTTTTTATGCACAGTGCACCGTTAATAACAATCCTAAAGCATGAATATTGCAGAACAATGACAAAGGCTAATGAATGCAGAACAAAGACAAAAATGTGTCTTAGGGTGATGACAAAGAGATTCACCACCACCCTCTTTCAAAGTGTTATTTTCACAGTTTTATGCATATGTATTATGCTCACTAGGTCCCTCCCTTTGATCTTAAGGTTGAATCCCATCCTAGCCGCTTCGAATATACATAATAATGTGATGGCATGGCACTGACAATGACTTAAATGATAAAACCTAGTGATGCATTTCTTCTCTTTTTATTTCTTTTAGATAGAAAATCACACTTGGCGGCTATCCTAATTCCTTAGACTTTTCTAGTACAGATGACACTATACCCTCCCTATATATATTATTGAAATTTTCACTGGACACATGCTCGGTCCCTCTTGCCTTCATATAAGTAAACATTAGAAGATGGGTACGCACGTTTACATTTCTAAACTAGGCAAATGCTAGAAGGTACCTTTACTAGTTAAAGAAATAAAAAAGAAGATTTTAAAAAAAATAATAATAATATAGCATAAAATGTTTTAAATAATTTGTTTATTAAGTTTTTAACCAGTAATTTTAAGATGGATAAAAGCCATCAAATTATAAAATATTATTGTAATTTTCTCTTTTTTGTTTGTAGCATTATGAATTTATGATAATTTCTTATTATTAATTAACTGTAAATTATCAAAATAAATATATTTTTATAAAAAATAATATTTAATGACATTAAGAGCAAGGAAATATTTTCTGGAGCACAGACATAAAACATCACTCTTAAGCCTAGCTAATCAATAAGAAATTTACAGTAAAGGCAAATTTTCTTATAATTTCTTCAAAATTCACACGATACGTCTTATAGGAAATTATATAGTGTAATATATATATTTTTTTTAATAACATAAGTGTCAAGTGTAATTTATTGCAAACCAACGAGGAAGTCATTGTAGGGGAAAAAAAATAAAATAAGAGGTGTTGGTGACTTGTGTAATTTGCTTGTACATTATCCTTATTTCTAAAATATTTTGTTATTATTTCTCAATTTTTAAATGTTACATTTTCAAAATCCTAGGAGAATACTAATAGAAATATTAAAAAAAAAAAAAAAAAAAAAACTTGTCTTGTCGGGTTATTCCATATCTTGACAGGTTGGCTTGTCAAATTTATGCCGAGTCGACAAGCAGTGGTCGTTCTGAGCAATATTTGTCGATCTGGAATTAACCTTCTCGCATGCTGCATGATTTCATCCCCACAAGTTCTGCACGTTAATTTGTTTCTGCTACTTCTGCTGCAGGGAAGCAATAAATGAGTTTGCACCAGCGATGCTAGAAGTATCTAGGTTGTTGGCCAGCATTCTAGCACAAAACCTGGGCTACCCAGAGGATGCACTTGAAAAACTTTGTGAAGCTGGCACATGCTTTCTGCGATTAAATCACTATCCATGCTCCCCAAAATCTGAAGATGAAATTTTTGGATTAGTGCCTCACACTGACAGCGATTTCCTTACAATCCTTTATCAAGATCACGTCGGTGGACTCCAACTCATGAAAGATTCCAAATGGGTCGCTGTAAAACCAAACCCAGATGCTCTAATTGTTAACATTGGGGACCTTTTCCAGGTAAAAAGTTAGAAAGTAAATTAGTTATTATAAGTATAATGAAGCAAATTAATTATTAGGTGTGATTTGACTATAATGAATCATTCATTTCTAACATCTAGACCACAACCATAGTGGAGAAAGTTAGTAGGGCCAAAAGAGAGTTTTCCAAATTCAAGGGTTCTTTCTTAAACTAATAATCATAATCATAATGGTGCATATGACATGCCAACCTTTTTCAAAGGAATATATTCTATTATAAACAAATGAGTCAACCAATCAAGATTCCATCCTAAGAAGAGAATAATTAAAATGGCTATTTGTATCATTCTTCAACTAAACCTGCGACTCTTTCGAAGACTACAAATGAAAATTGAAAGAAAACTAAACAAAACAGCTCCCTTGTTTCCTCTTAAGTCTTAAACCTAGTCTCAGTGACTGCTATAATAAAATCAATAGGAGAGTGACGGTTAGAATGGCTATTGCAGCATCCATTATTGACACAACCCGACTACCAAAGATGCATGCATGAACACATCAATTTTCTACTAATAAACCTTTGGTTATATGAAGAATTATTAAATTGTCGGTTACATGTCGATGGTTCATTAATTAACAAGGTGTTTCCTTTGGAAAAACCCAATTATATACAGGCTTGGAGTAATGATGAGTACAAAAGCGTGGAGCACAAGGTTGTGGCAAATAACAAAAAGGAAAGATACTCCATGGCATATTTCCTATGTCCTTCTTACAGTACTGTCATAAACGGCTGCAAAGGACCTTCTGTTTATAGGAAGTTCACGTTTGGAGAATACAGACACCAAATTCAAGAAGATGTCAAGAAAATAGGACACAAAATTGGACTATCAAGATTTCTACTTTAAGATACATGCGCACATTTGGATAAAGCATTAAACATCATTCACATGGAGGAACTAATATTACTATTTTGCTTTTGTAGTAATAGAGAAAAGAGACAGTTCCAATATTCTTTTTTTCTTTTTTATAAATAAAGTTTTTCTGTTTAGATGCAATATATGTAAGAAAAAGAGAACAGAGCCAGATAAAAAAAAAAAAAAAGTGGTGGTTTATGATACACCCAGTTAGAAGCACCTGAATAATAATGTGTTTTTCTTTCCTCATTCGGGTTTAATTTCTTCCTTTCCTTTTCGCTATTATTATGATTTTACTTCATTTTAAAAAACTGAAAAACTCTTAAACAAGAAAGGATATACGTTCTACCAATTAATGGCGATCATATACGTCACAAAGTTCCTCCCTTGAAAACAAAGGTTATTCAAAATGGTGAGCTAATTGAAGAACTAAAGACATATACGTAGTTCACTAGAAATGGTTCCTTCATACCAAAGATGAGAAAGAAATTCTGGCAGCAGAAAAGAAATGAAAAAAATGTTTGATTGATCGAGCTACCTTAAGACAGAGGTGGCAGATATGAAAAGAAGTACCCGACAAGAAGAAACACGATATTCCTTCAGAAAGCTAGAAAGAACATGCTTAAAATCCAACAAATGCATCAAAACAAAAAGGCTAGCTAATCAGTCACTCTCCACACTTGTTAAAGGAATCTTTGCAAACAACAAATGCCGAAAACCATATACAAAGGCTATGCAATCAGCCCAGTCCAAAAGCAAGTATATGGACAAAGGTTTTCTGCGGCCGAAAGGTACCAAAGAACAATACAAACAACAACTACCATTACACATCGTCCTCCTTTCTCTGACCAAACCCCTGAACCTAATATAAAAAAATGCTCCAAGCTTTAAAAGGAATGTCCAAGTTTTTATTCTTTTTTAAAATGAAGCTACTTGGAAAACAACAAAACCTACATAAACGTCCATATTCTGTAATTATTTTTATTATTATGATTATCCTACCTTCATCCATCAATCAATATAAAAGTTAAACTCTCTGAAGTTCATGGAGGATACAAGAGCTTAGATACTTTGGTTGTTTGCTTGTCTTCTATATATGATATGATCATAATTTACCCAGGAATATTCACAATAGTAGCCTCTAATCACATTTTTCTTTATGATGTCAATGAAACATCCCGAATTGCAGTGTAAAGATGAGTTTTTTAATCCCGCACCTGGCAATGGGTGATTGAAATTCAATTTCATTGTATAAGAATTAAATATATAAAGAACTAAATACAGTTATACACTAACATTATTATCAGAGGACTTTGCCCAACTAGGATGAGACTGCAACTATCAAAATGATTTACATGTGAAACTACTATTATAGGTCATACAAGAACTCCAACTCATTGCTTTGCCATGACACCCATGCTTGTGTTGATGAAGCTACATATTTTGGTCAAGAAACATTGCCACACCCATGCTTGTGTTGATGAATCTATATGTTTTGGTCAAGAAACATTGCCACCTTGTCTTTCAAGGTGTTTCTTTTCTTTGTCAAGGGGACTATTTCTTCTCCAGCAAGTTTATCTTGACTTTGCCTAGTGAACAAATGGGTAATCTCGACATTTTTTACAATAGATTTGCTCTTTCTCCTTCTCAAGAGTTTTCCTCAGCAAGGGACCCAAGAACAGGTCCAGCATGTCTTGAGCAGGATCGCCAGTTTGAGAGGTGCTTGTAGCAATTACTTCACCAGTTGTTGAAGTAGAATGAGATAAATCTTCCCTTCCAGACCAGGTGGAGTTTTCGTTCTTACAGGGGGAATCAAGAGTATTTCCTGTTTCATTTGTAACTTGAAATTGCCATTTTGATTCATGCTGTCTATTTGATATTTCTTTTCGATCCTTGTTCTCATAATCTTTGATATACTGCATGCACATAACAACAGTTCAAATCTTAAAGCAGAGGTAGGGTAAATACAAAAAGTCCCCCACCATACCATAAACTGTCTTGGGAGACTATATTTTATAATGACTGAATTATATGATAATATGTTGATAGATAGAGAAATTGTATAACATCACTCAAGCAAAATAAAAAACAGTCTCATCAGAAAATTACCTGTTCTGCTATGGCCATCAAATCTTCAACTGTCAGGTCCATAGCATCACCGCTAACTGGATTAACATCATAACAACCATGGCTAGGATCCTCTAATTTTTTTTCTTTTCTTTATAGAAGATCTCCGATCTCTATCCTTAGACCTATCACCTTTTCTCTTCTTCTTTTGAGTAACCTTGTCCCTGCTTCCATCTTGGTCTAATTTTTTTCTTCCCTTAACTTCCTTGGCTCTTTAGTTTGAATTCCTCTTTGAAGGTTCACTCTTGTGATCTTTCTTGGTTGCATTAGTTTTAATGATGTCTCCTTTTTTGATAGAGCAATTAGTTTCAACAGCATTGTTAGAGTCACTCACATGGGTGGCAGTGGCACCGGCCTTCTGCATCATCCATGGTGGTAACTGACGTTTACTTCCCTCAACACAAGTATGCATTCCTATAAATAATACGTGAACTTTTTTTAATTTACACTCAAAGCAGAAACAACACTTGAAAGTTGAATCATCAGCACAGACAACAAATTTTCTATCACACAAAAACGAAGGCTATGTTCTTTAACAGTTGGGATGAATAGAGCGAGCAAAATTAGCCATATAGATTGTGCAGAGTAGAATAAGAAGTTCAATTGGGGGTAAAATTAGGGTTTCAAAAAACCCAAGGTTGTTGGTTAAATTTCGAATGACAAAGCGAAGCCCAGATCTGTCGAAAATGCAATTAGTATGAAAAAAGAGAGAATCTTGGCTTCATACCTAGAATTGTCAGGGTTCCGATCCAATACCCAAATTCAGCGTTGAATGAACGAGATTTTCAAAACAGACAAGAAGAGATGCCGGGTGCTAAACAGTGGCTTTTTATGACATTTTTTTTTTTTCTGTAGAAATAATTATTCCTTTATATTTCAGAACAAATACGAGATTTGTAATTGAATTCAAATATAAATATTTTTATATTATCTGTGCATATATTCCTTTATTCAGCGAAAGAAAAGCATATATTCCTTATTTTTTATTTTATGATATTTAGGTATTATTAATTGAATAAAGTCTCAGAACTTAACACATAATTTATTTTTATAATAACTTTCTTAAAATTTATGTTAACAATCATTTTTAATTGACTGAAATTGAGAATGTATGTTAAAGTTGTTAATTAAACAAAAAATTAATTTCTGTACAAAAAACAACTCTAATTAATTTGTTTGTGTTTTGTATGTATATTAATATAAGTATAAATATAAATTTAAATCCTTTTTTTATTTATTTATTGAAAAAGGAAACGAGAAAAAATATACATATATTTTAATGCATGCTATATTTTTTTATTCAACATAAATAATTTATAATTTATCTCAAATCATTACTATATCATTTAGTTTGGTTTATTCTTTTTTATCTAATTAAAAATCTAGAATATTCTCTTTCAAAATTTCAGAAATTATAATTCTATGCAAAACTAGTAAAATAAAGAGAGTATAAACTTTCAGGATAATAATTCAAAAAATAAAATAAGGTAAATTCTATTGTGTATTTGTATTTTAATGAATACAAGTACTTTTTAATTTTAATCTTGTTAAGAGCACTCGTTAATGAGTTAAAAGTAAAAGATTATTTATTGTGTAAATTATAAAAGAATATAAAAAAAATCATGACAACACCAGTTTTTTAACCAATGCCCTTAAAGCATGGTTAGTATTTTTCTTTTTAGTTTTTATGAATAAATCAAACAATAAATAGAATTTTGTAATAAATCAAACAATCAATTATTAAAATAATATAGCCGTGACATGCTAATAAGTAGAGAACACAAACAACGCGAAATAAAATCATTTAGAAAGTTTTGCTCCCTTCATTTCCTCAAATAATGCATCATCTTTTTGTAACCATGACCTTCAAGCCATGTTTCATGAGAAGCACAACAGAAACACTAGGAGACACATGATGACCTTCCACCACCTGCACTTTAAAATTCCACAACAAAGCAATGACAACAATTTTCATTTGCACAAAGCTCATGTTTCTACCCAAACAACTCCTTGGCCCTGCATTAAAGGCTATGAACTTATAAGATGGTACATGTATACTCCCTCCTTTTTCTGAAATCCATCTTTCAGGCCTAAATTCTAAGCAATCTTTTCTCCATGTTTGTTCCATTCTCCCCTTTGAGTACAGAGAGTAATATACCATCGTATTTGGACTAATAAGATCACCACTTGGAAGTATATCAGATTTTATAGCACACTTGTGCTCAAAGGGCACTGGTGGGAAAAGCCTCGAGGCTTCACATATTGCTCCATGCAGGTAAACTAGCTTATCAAGCCCTTTCACACCAGAAGCTAGACAATTTTCTTCATTGGTTTTAAAGTTATCTTTGATTTCTTCAAGAAAAGCTTCCACAAGAGGATGTGTTGAAACAAGCCAGAACAACCGAGACCTGCACTGATTGTGTCCCTTCCTGCTGCCAGGAGATTAATTGCAGTGTCTCTCAAAAACTTGTCATCTATTTGTTCCTTTCCTTTTGCCTCCATAAGAGCTTTTAGCATGTCAAAACTTGGTTCATCAATATCATCATCCACTTTGCTTCTCTCTTCACGTTTGGATGTTATACATTCATGCAAGAATTGGTCAACCATTTTTTGGGACTCATTGAACTTCTTCTCCTGTCCAATTTGGAGCCATTTCTGCAGCTTCCATAAACATCTTGGAACAATGTGTCTGTAGAAGATTGCATCCTCCATTTTGTTGAAGGCTTTCTGATAAGCAACCTCCGAGAACTCGATGAACTTGTTTGGAAGGCAATTAGGATCAAATCCTGGAGCGGATGTTGTCAAAGGTGAATCTTTGAAAGATGTCTTGCAAGTCCACCTGGACCCCAGTTTTTGATGCATGGTTTAGAAATGGAAGTAGACAACTTTCAAGCTTCTTCTGAATGATCTGTTGAAGGAACCTCCCAAAACTGTCATTCTTAAACAAAGAATGAAGTATGGCTCTGTCATACTTCATTTCTGAGAGTCAGAATTAAAAATCCCATCTCCCAGAACCTCAAAATCTCATGGACCTCGGAACCTTTGCCATAGTTGCCAATATTTATGCTTGTAATGTGGAGCACGTTGAAAGGGTCGCTGGTAAGGATGAAGTTGATTTTGTGAGCCAGGGTCCTTTAAACATCCAAGTACCACCATGATGTTTCAAATTCTGGTGGTATAATCAAGAATATTGGACAGATTGCGCAAAACCCCTAGTAGCATGCCAATTATAGGCCAAGTTGGTGTAGGTTTATTTGTATTTAGCCTCCAAAAGTGGATGAATATGAACAAGAGAGTGGCTACAAATAATACTCCAACATACACAAGAATGTCCATTGTAGGTCACTTGAGTTTGTTTCAGCGTCTGTGGTGCATGGACTGAGAATTTTCTCGTAAATTTATAGACATATATTCTATCAGTTATCAAAGTGAAGACACGATGGGGACTTGGGATTAATAAATACTTGTAGGTTTGTAAGTTAAAATCCTGTCAAATTAAAGGGTTGTAAAATCCATATGAATGCGGTCAATGCTTATCTTTTTTTGTTGTTGAATTGTCAATGCTTATATCTTGCATATATATAATAGTTAATCCATCATGCATTTTTGGAGAAGAGTAACGAATCCAATGTAGACTGACCCATTTACCTTAAAACTAAATTTTGGGATCATACGCGAGTAGCAAAACCATCCTATATACAATATACCTAAACCTCTTTGGTATCACACGTTGCAACAACAACAACCTAGGATGAAGCCTTGTGGCATTGGCATAACGACAAGACCATGAATCTAAGCTTTGCAAATGCCAACATATGTCAAACGCGATATATATATATATATAGACACACATGTTTTGCCACATATACAGATAGTGCATAACATTACATCATTCATTATTTTCCTACCAAAATACATTCAACTGCACAACAACCACCTAAAATATCCTCATTTAAGGATGCAATCCTGTTGTGTCTTGAACGGAATCAACTTAACAGATAGCCCTGTTTAACTGTTTTAACCTACAAGCAAGGATAACAAAAAATAATTAGAAGACGCAAATAAGATATCAATATAAAGAAAAAAGGAAAAAAAATAAAAAATAAATGTATTTAACAATCAACATAAAAGTTACAAAAAGGAGAAGTTTCACATATTAACAAGAATAGGCCAATTTCTCGCCTCCCCTTTGGTTGCAGATTGCATCCCTGCTTCAAAACTTTTGTAAGAGTTCAAACCTACAACATGTGTGCCATCAGAACCTGGCATGGTTTCTTATAATTCGAAGAAGCACTTATATTTTCCAACTCTGCCTGTGTTCTGTATTCCGGAATCCGCTTAGCAAGCTTATCTTGCTCAATATTATCCAGTTCTCTAGAATGCATGTTCATTATATCACAAAAGAAAAATAAGAAGGATGAAGGAGAATCGAAGAAGAAAGATGAAGGTGAATCAAATCGAAAGAAACATGAAGAACGGTCGGATAACAACCTTGCTGAACGAAATGAAGAAGCTATTGGGAATAACCAAGTCCCCCATCGACTAGAGATAGTGTCAAGTCAGAGTATATATATAAGTGGAGAACACCCTATAAGCTAACTTTTGGGGTTGAGTTAGGTCTAAACCCGCTTCTTCAAATTTTCTACTCAAACAGTCGTTACATAAACTAAAAAAGTAACGGTGAAATTGAGTGACAACATGAAACGACCCCCGCACACATTTCTAATAAAGTTATTTTTCTTGCTGAAAGCAAGGTCTTTACATAGTTAGAAGATAAGAAATCGAATTCATGTCAGAAATATGTTAAAAAATTAAACTATCTATCAATTGTATTAGATCTTGTTGGAGTTTACAAGAAAGTTTACTTATTAAACCACCTCGTCCACCACCACCATCAGCACTATTGGATTGGATTATTTTTCTTTTTTTGGGTGGATCATCGGATTGGATTTGCGACTCATCAAGAACGAGTTCCTCCCAACTCCTCTCCTCCGCTTCTCTTTTTCTTTTTTTCGGTTGGATTCGCAACTCATCAAGAACAATGACTTCCTCGCTTCTCATCTTCCTCTTCATCTCCGACTCTTTCTTTCTTTCTTACAAAACAAAAACCTCTCTGCACACACCCTCCTTTATATAATTCAATTCCAATCAATTCAAATTCACAATCATGATTACAATTCAATTCCGCTTTCACCATTAGATTAAAATATGGAGTATCACATCTTTAGTATATTTAAGATTAGATATGGAGTGGAGTATTTGATCTCTTCTCGTTAGCATTGCAATCAATTGAGAAAAAAAAAAAAAAAGTGGCGAAAAATAAATCTTAAATTATTTGGTAGGAGATAAAATGGAAAACAAGTCAAGAAATATTTTGTATTTGTTTGACTGAAAATAAATAAGAAGAATAAATTGTATTATCTTTGTATTTTATTTTAATAATTATATTATTCAATAAAATTGTATAAGTTTTGCTTTAAAATTATTGAAGTATAGTATTTTGTACCGAATTGTATTATTTGATGATGTAAAGTGAATATTCATAATCAAACTTTAACAATAAAACTATTCGAACGAATGTGTTTGGAATAATTGTGAAAATTAGAGAAGCCAATTTATCGACATGTTCTATATTGAAAAAATATCTAATAATTTTATTGAAATCATTTCATTTCTATATTAACATAGTGGTAGAAAGAGTGGTGCAAAATGCTTAAAAAAATTTGACCGGATACTATAAGAGAATTAAATATTTTTAGAATTATTTCAATAACTAATTATATGTATAATTGATTATAATCATAATCAGTTTTTTTTTTTTTGATAAATTTACTGAAAAGTGATTTTAAAGCAAAACTTATACAATT